>QRFJ01003335.1:68893-248502 GCA_006176705.1 Cocos nucifera
AAACATCTCCTGCAGGTGAGCCAACATTTGGCGAGCAGTCCCGATATCTTCATGTTGGCGCTGGAGCTCATCAGACATCGAGCCCAACATGTAGTATCTGGCCTTATTGTCTTCGTCAATCCATTTTTCCAGAGACGTTCTCTGTTCAACAGATGGACAGGCTGGTAATGTGGGAGGGTCCTGGTCCAAAACATGGGTTAACTTCTCGAAACCCAAAACAATTTTGTAGTTCCTGAGCCAATCTTTATAATTGGGTCCAGTCAGTCTATGTGTGTCTAGGATACGTGCCAATGGGTTGGACGCAGACATTTTTCTGTAGAGAGTCAAAGATTCTAGTTAGATACTGTAATTTTGACTTGACCAATTTGTTTAGGGATTTTATTTTTAAACAAATTAGCTCCCACTATTTTCTCGGATCCCTACACTCCCTCTGTAGAGATGCAAAAATCTCCGCGATTGATGATTTCTAGTGGGTGGTGCGGTCTCACCAACTGACTCATCACCTCACCTAACAGTTATTGGTGATGGGTTAGCCAATGAGTGAACAACTCTTGTTCAATGATTCTCTAATCATGGTGCACCCAAACTTGGTCTCTAATTCATGAATCTCACCGTATCCGGAATATTGATCCACTCCTTAGTTAAGTCAGACCCACCATTTGCATAGACTGGGTTCCTAATTGGGTCTCTCACCGTATCCAAGAATATTGAGCCCAACTCATCCTCCAGCCCATAGCATCCAATGCCTAATAGACATGGTTGCGTCTTCCCGGTGCAACTGAGCCACTGTATCCAGCCGAGAACAATCAACCCCGGGAAGGGCCCGCACATCTACAATGGTGGAAGACCTCAGACTTAATCTTTTCTTAGGGAGAATTGATTCAGGTCTCATTAAACTAGACTTGGCTTAGTCATAACAATTATGACTAACCTAGTGGCATGGGTTCAGCTCGGATTATTGACCACCTCAGATCAGAACTGTGTCAACAGATATGGCCAGGTAAGTGAGACCGGTGGAAGGAATATGCCGTTAACTCGTACAAGAACGCATTCAGGTCGAGTAGCTTCCAATTAAAAACCAGTCGGTCGTCTGTGCCAAACTTACCTTAGACACCAAATTGTTGAGTCAGAACCAATTGGGTTAGCCTACAATCCAGACTCTAACCTCTGAGCCTAATTAGGTCTTGCTTGATCGTGACTCGATCTTGACCCAGACTTAATCCTATTAGGCTGGTCAATTTAAGCATTGTTGATCCCATCTAACCAACTCTTGATTCGGTTTGATCAACCGCTTAGACCTAATTGAGCTACCCAAGCCCGAACCCAGTATTATGAATATGTCTTAGATCTGAAATTCTCAATTTTAGACCTAATTAATATTCCATAAACTTAATTCTTAATTAAGTTGGGTTCATAAACAAAATATGCACAATAAATCCTAGGGTTTCAGGATCTAGGGTTTTGCAGAAAGTAAGTTTTGGGTTTCTGATTAAGGACGAACACGCAGCACCCCTACACGTCATAAGAACACCCCATCGAATGGGAAGAGAGGGCCTTTAAACCCTTCTTCGTTCTTATGACCGGACGGCCAAGAGGAACGCCTTAATCAGGAACATGTAAATCTACAAAACAGTTATAGATCTATATCATATATCTCATATACAAATTTAGATCTAATCAAGGCATATTTTGCATACATCTCATGTATCAAATCATGCATGTTTTCAGATCTAAATTATCTCATAATAATCTAAAAAATTAGATTTAAATTGATCTAATCAAAATAAATTCTAATCTAGACAATTATGTAGAACTATTCTACAACTAGTCTAGTCATGCATCTATCATATCTCATATGATATTTAAAATTAAATAATTTTTATTTGCTGTTTATCAGATGTTATTATAACACTTATAATATCAGAAAATAGTAAATAAGAAGATCTAAAATATGATTTAATCAGATTAAATCAAAGACATGCAAAACTATTCTATAGAACTATTCTATTCTAGAACTAGTCATGCATATCTTCATGTTCTTAGATCCAAATCATTTAATTTTAATTTTTCTGATTTCAGATCTGATCACATCTCATGTGACATCTGAAATCACTTTATTTTCTAATTAAAATAAAATTAAAATCAGATCTAAACAATTTAGAACCATGGCTCTGATACCAGTTGAAGGGAAATCCTGATTTCCCGGTCCAGGTTCGTCCAGATCTGATTCAGATCAAGAGATATATTTCAAAAATTTTTTCTCTTGATCTCAATCAGATCTTGATATGTTTCAGATCTGATTCTTATTATTTTAATAAATAAAATAAAATAAGATAAATTAAATCAAATTTAATTTACCTGATTTGGGTAATCCTATTACCCTGTAGATGATCCTGATTGCAGCGGAAGGTTCTGGATCTTAGCCACGCAAGCGCCTGGCCTCTACCGGTATCCACTCGGGTTGGATCTGGAGATCCTCTTCTTCTCTATCACACCTCCAAAAATCAGATCTGGATCTGATCTGGAGGATCTTCAAAACTCTTTTGAAGATCTGCAGTCGTCCTTTTGCAGCAGCGCAGCCTTCTTGCTTTTGATCGCCTTTCCTTGATCTGAATCGCACCAACCTAAGTCCAAAACTCCTTTTGGACGTGGAGAGCAAGGGGAGAAGAGACTATGGCATGGAGAAGGAGGGGAGAGGCAGCCTTGGGGCGTGGGGTTTCTCAATTGAATTCATTAGAATTAGGGTTGGGCGCAGGGTCTTATTTATAGACCTCTTGTGATCCAACTCCTCTTCCTCCTCAACCAATCACAACCCTTTGTGAAATCAGATCTAAATCTGATTGGTTGGAATAGAGACCCCTGGATTCCTCCTTAGAGGGTGCCTAAGACCAGTCAAACTGGATTCTTAGTAGAACTCTGATTGGAATCCAAAAAGGGAGGTGGAGTCCTTGTCCAACAAGGACTCCTAGGCGCCTCCTACTTGGGCTCACGCCACCCTTGGCGTGCGCCCTTCTCCTTGCCAGGTTCTGGCAGGGGGACAGGCCCCCACCAGCTCTCCAATAGGTGCATGACATGTGGTCAAAAGTCAAAGTGTCAATGGTCAACGTTTGACCAGTCAAAGGTAGACTTTTGACCAAAGTCAAAGAACAAGAAATGGCAGGTGACCAAAAATGGCAGGTAATGTCTTACAAATAAGACAACCTTTTCTGACTTGGACAACCTCCAGTCAGACCATATGAAGGCCTCTGATTGAGCACAAACTCCTTTGGCTCAGTCAGGACAACTTATTTATGATAGTAAAAGAAGAACGTTAGGTTCAATCGAGTGCTAGCACGATTTCCTTGAACCTAATTGAATCTCATTCAGATCAATTGAACTAGATCAGTTCAATTGATGATCACCAGATTCAAACCCTTGTTTGTGTGACCCAGTTAGGTTCAGTTCTGTATGGTAATGGGATATGTCATGATCTCTATCATCGACATCATCGAAACTCCTTTCGATGGATCAGAACTCTTCTGATTCGAACAGCTAGAATGATCGATCATCTAAATCATTCTAATTGCTCCCAAAATCCACCAGTGACACCTAGCAGTATATGGTGGCAACCCATCAGAGCTGAATGCGAACCTCTTGGTGCAGCTACCTGTGTGATTAAGTTCTTCTATCTTGAGCCCCGATCAGATTAGGGTTAAGGTGAACTCGTCAAACCCTAGTCTCTGTCATATGATGTAATCATTCGATTCGAGTCCAATGTGAAAATCTAAATAGAAACTCTTTCTATTATTTCACTCTGCCATGGCCATGGGCTTCTGGACTTGATTCTCATGATCATCATAGGGCTGCTCCTCTACCACCGAGGTAGATAGATTCCATCTTGATGCAATCCAGTTCCTACAATGAACATGCTATAGCCAACATACACCTCAGGGTTCCATATGGCTAGGAGACCGAGTAATGGTGTAGTCAAACTATAACACCCTCAAGGTGAACCGCCGATGCATCTCAGGTCAAAGAACCAGACACACTACTGCAGCATCGAGTCAGTCATTGACGAGAAGGTAGACTTCCTAATGACTACTCGAGGTGGTCACGCTCAGTGCCCTCGTTCTCTAACGAGTACCTGTACTCTCGCTCCGGTGTCTCCACACCGTAGACTCAAGACTCATCTACTAAAGAGAAGCGATCGTACACCAACCTTCCGGATCAATCACCATCCTCGTGATGATCCTATGGTCGGGAGCTGTTTATGAGTTAATAATGATTATTCATGTCTTAAATTTTCAACTCTTGAAAATATGAATTATCATTACCATTAACTCAAAGGATGTATCACAGACACTAAATACACAGGTGTGATAGAAAATAACCCATTTCATTAATTATAGTCAAAATTATAATTTTGCCCCTAGAAGTGTATGACAAGTGTCAGCCAATTCTGGCTTCTAGGGCACATATATCTAACACGAGCCGTTTGTGCGCCTTCTCATTCGAGGGCTCTGTGTAAATCCACTTAGAGGCACCGCGAAAGTACTCATCTATACGTCTCATTTTTTTTTTTAAAATTGATTCTGGGCTCGTTTGAAGTCCGTTTTGCCTGAAATTTTTTTCATCAGAACCAGAATACATTGGTGGCCTTCTTTCCTGCATAAGATTAATAAAAATATCAATTTCTAATAAAATAAATTAATTTATTTTATAATTTAATACTTTTATTAGTATATTTTTATCACTTATCATCTATATCCAATAACCACCGAGGACCTATGAACTCTTCATTGGTGGGCTTCACTGGCAATGCTGTGCTACTTGAAGGAATAATAACACTAACTGTGGCTACAGGGCAACACCCAAAGTGAACCAAAGCATAGGATGACTTTCTGGTAGTGAAAGCCCCATCAACCTACAATGTAATTCTCGAACGACCAGGTCTAAATGCACTCCGAGCTATGGTGTCGACCTACTATTTGAAAGTGAAGTTTTCGACAAGCTGTGGAATTGGATAGATTAGGAGAGATCTAGCCTTGGCAAGGCATTGTTACTCCATCGCCTTACAAAAGGGTAGCCATCCCGACTCTTGCCTAGTTGATGGACTGGATGTCCACGATGATCTTATTGAGGAGCGGGGTGAGCCCATGGAAGATCTTGTAACCATCCCTTTGAATGACGGAAGCACGAAGCATACAGTGCAGATCGACTCCAACTTGGGAGATGAAGTCTGAGAGCAGCTCATTGCCTTCTTGTGGAAGAATGCTAACGTCTTCACTTGGGTCCCAATAGATATGCCAGGAATTGTTGCCGAAGTCATGGAACATTGGTTGGTCGTCGATCCTAAGTACAAGCCAATGAAAGAGAAAATTTGGGGCCATGCACCAAAAAGGTAGAAGGCAATAGCGGAGGAAGTGGATAAGCTCCTCAAAGCTGAATTCATTCGAGAAGTCCACTACCCAAGTTGGGTCTCCAATGTGGTCTTAGTCAAGAAGGCCAATGGCAAGTTGAGAATGTGTATCAACTTTAAGAAGCTGAACAAGATCAGCCCAAAGGATAGCTACCCTCTATCCAGAATTGATCAATTGATGGATGCAACCTCAGACCATGAGCTCCTCACCTTCATGGATGCCTTCTCCAGCTACAATCAAATCCAGATGGCACTAGAGAACGAGGAGAAAACTCTTTTTATTACTAATTATGATCTTTATTGTTACAGGATCATGTCCTTTGGGCTTAAAAATGCAGGTGCAACCTACCATTGCCTGATCAATAAGATCTTCAAGGAGTAGATCGACTGCAATATGAAAATCTATGTGGATGATATGCTTGTCAAGAGCCAGACCTCGTCCAATCATATTGTCAATCTTGAAGAGACCTTCAACATCCTTCAAAGGTACAAGATGAAGCTGAACCCGACCAAATACACGTTCGAAGTGACCTCAAAAAAATTCTTGGGGTTCATAGTCTCAAGATGGGGGATCAAAGCTAATTTAGAGAAGATTTGGGCCATCCAGGAGATGACCATCACAAAATCAATAAAGAAAGTCCAGCACCTGATCAAAAAGATGGCATCCTTAAATCGCTTTATCTCGAAGTCGGTCGAGTGGTGTATGCCCTTCTTCCAGGTCTTCAAGCAACCAAAGAACTTCTACTGGACGGTAGAGTGCCAGCAGGCATTCGAAGAACTAAAGAGCTACCTCGATTCATCCCCACTATTAGTAAAGCTCGAGCATAGAGAAAAATTATTCCTATACCTGACAATCTCTCCTGCAGCCCTGGCAGCAGTCCTGGTCAAGGAAGAGGCAAAAGTGCAAGGACTAATTTACTACATGAGCCAAGTTTTGAGAGGTGCAGAGAACAGATATACTAAATTAGAAAAATTAACTTACGCTCTTCTGATTGCAGCCAGGAGACTTCGGCCCTACTTCCATGGGCATACCATAACACTCCTCACTGATCAACCAATCAAGATAGTTCTTCATTGAACAGATGCCTCTAGAAGAATAATGAAGTGGGTTATTGAGCTGACAGAGTTCAATATCAACTATCAACCTCGGCCATCAATCAAAGCTCAGATACTGGTTAATTTTATAGTTGAATGCATGATCCCAGATGATGTCGAGCCTAAATAAAATGAGGCCAACATTCCATGGTTGCAGCTGAGCTCCCCCGAAGAAAGATCGAACCTTCCTGAAGGTTTCTAGGCCTTATATGTGGATGGCTCCTCCAATGCTTCCAGTGCAGGTGTTGGACTAATCCTAGTAAATCCCGAAAGGGTTGTCGCCAAGTATGCACTAGGCTTTAAGTTTCCTATAATAAATAATGCAGCAGAATATGAAGCTCTGATAGCAGGACTAAAGATAGCAAAAGAACTAGAGGCAGATCGACTTTAGGCTTATAGTGACTCACAGTTGGTAGTGGGATAAGTCAATGGAAGTTATAAAGCTCGGAAGGAAAGTATGATAAAGTATCTTGAGAAAGTAAAGAGCCTAACCCTAGCCTTCAAAAGCTTTGGCATTCAGCAAGTTTCAAGGGTAGAGAATACTAGAGCTGACCTCTTATCTAAGCTGGCCACACTAGCCCCTAACGAACTTCCTAAAGAAGTATACTTTGAAGTATTGAAATGCCTGAGTATGGAAGAGCTGCAGTCTACAATGTAGATCAACCATGAGCCCTATTGGATCAACCCATTGGTTGCTTACCTCAAAGATGGGACACTCTCCTATGATTTAAAAGAAGCTTGAATGAAAAACCAAGCCTCCTGGTATATTATGTATAAAGGTAAGTTATACAAGAGATCATACTTCTTGCCACTTTTAAAATATCTTCGACCTTCTAAAGCCAGCTTTGCACTATGGAAAGTGGATGAAAGATTTTATGGGATCCATCTGGGTGCCACACCCCTATTTCACAAGTTGCTTCGATAAGGATATTATTGGCTAACTATGCATCATGATTGTACCGAATATATTAAAAAGTGTGACCGCTGCTAAAGAAATACAAGTATACAAAGGCAACCGACCTCCGAGCTTACACTCTTGAGTGCCCCTTGGCCATTTATGCAATGGAAGATGGATATACTTGGCCTCTTTCCGATGGCATCCAGACAATAGAAGTTTCTCTTAGTTGCGATTGACTACTTCACCAAAGGGGTCGAAGCCGAACCCCTAGCAAAAATTACTGAAGCCAAAGTACAAGACTTTGTCTAAAAGTCGATTGTTTGTGGGTTTGGCCTACGTCGAACCTTTGTAACAGATAATGGATGATAGTTTGCTGGGACAAAGTTTGCTGAGTTTTGCAAGGATTTGAACATCTCCCATAATTTTACATCGGTGGCCCATCTGCAAGCAAATGGTGAAGCAGAGGTAACCAACCAGACCTTATTGCAGGCTATTAGGGCAAGGCTTGAAAGACCAAGGATGATTTGGGTGGATGAACTCTACCACGTACACTGGGCATACCAAACTATCCAAAGACTATCAATTAAAGAAACACCATTCGTCTTGGCCTTCAGAATGAAGGTGGTCATCCCAATCGAGCTCAAACTTTCATCGACATGAATCGTGGCCTTCAATGAATAGCACAATTTGTAAGATTTTAGAGCTAACCTCGACCTGCTGGAGGAAAAGCAAGAGGAGGCCCAAGTTTGGATCACTGCTTATAGGTGAAGGATGGTCCGATACTACAAATCTAGAGTCAAAGACAAAGTATTCAGAGTGGAGGACTTAATACTTTGGTGAGCAGCCATTTCTCAGCCTCAAAATTAGGAGAAGCTTGCCCTAAATTGGGAAGGACCCTACGAGGTCGAGAAAGTTGTCCAACCCGGGACATATTACCTGAAGGAGCTCGAAGTAGCCGATCTATCCTGACTGTGGAACTCAAAAACCTACGGATGTATTATTAATGACTTGGTCGCAAAAAAATCCCGCTACTTTAATACCCTGATCCTTGTTATAAATCTGTAATGATGGAAAATGACTTTCCAAACTTGACCATGCAATGAAGACAACTACATTAGCAATAGAAAGAGAACCTCATTCTTATATGAGCAAAGCCGAAGACCTCGTTAATCTAAGACGTGATAAGAGGAGAGGCCCTTCCAGTGGCCCTAATGTGCCCCTACAGCCATGTTAGGAATAAGAGGAGAACCTCGTCCTAACGTGAGCAAAGTCAAAGATCTCGTTAATCTAAGATAAGATGAGGGGAGAGGCCCTTCTAGCAGCTCTAATGTGCCCCTACAGCCATGATAGGAACGAAAGGAGAACCTCATCCTAAAATGAGCAAAGTCAAAGGCCTCGTTAATCTAAGATGAGATGAGGGGAGAGGCCCTTCCAACGGCCCTAACATGCCCCTATAGCCACGTTAGGAATCAAAGGAGAACCTCATCCTAACATGAGCAAAGCCGAAGGCCTCGTTAATCTAAGATGAGATGAGAAAAGAGGTCCTTCCTACGATCCTAATGTGCTCTTACAGCCACGTTAGAAATAGAAGGAGAACCTCATCCTAACGTGAGCAAAGCCGAAGGCCTCGATAATCTAAGATGAGATGAGGGGAGAGACCCTTCCAATAGCCCTAATATGTTCCTACAGTCACGTTAGAAATAGAAGGAGAACCTCATCCTAATGTGAGCAAAGTCAAAGGTCCTGTTAAACTAAGATGAGATGAGGGGAGAGACTCCATCAGTGGCCCTAACGTACCCCTATGATCGTGCAAGGAGCAGAAGAGGACCTCATCCTAACACAAGAAAGGCCAAGACCCCATTAATCTAAAATGAAGTAAAGAAAAAAGCCATACTGGCGACCCTTATTTATATCCCCCGTACGGCTACGTCAAATACGAAAGGAGGAACCCCACCCTAGTTTGCAGAAGGGACCCCAGCTCAGCATCCACAACAAGAATCTCATTAGAAGATAAAACAAAGAAAAATGAGATGAAGAAAGTGAAGACATTAACCTGCATCAAATTCGTGTAAGACAATAACAAAAAATGTATCATTTTATTGCAAATATTAAGTTCATTACAAGCAAAATAAAGATCGGCAAGATTGATTACACGAGAATATAAGTTTATTATAAGCAAAGTAAAGGTCAACAAGATCGATTATATAAGAATATAAGTTTATTACAAGCAAAATAAAGATCGGTGGACCGATTACACAAGAGTATAAATTTATTACAAGAGAGATAAAGGTCGGCAAGATTGATTACATGAAAAAAAGAAGAAGGAAAAAAGGCTGAAGTCCTAAGATGGACCGAACTTCTCAGATTTTGGGCTGTCGAGCCTAGCCATCACCAGGGCTTGCTTTAGTTTGAGGATCTCCCCCTCAAGCTCTTTCTTTTTATATAAGCCATCTATATACATTCTGTTGATGCATTCGAACTTGACTTTAAGCTCTCACCGCTGCTTCCTTAGGACTTCAGACTCGACCTCCGCATCTTTAATAGCTTGATGCTCATAAGTCAGCTGAAACTTTAGCCATTGAACCTCGACCTTCTTTATCCCGACCGCTTTAGAGAGCTCGCTAATAGTCCTCTTCAAGGAAGCAATCTCCTCCAACTCACCACTCGAATCGGCCTACTGACTACTATATAATCGATTTGGAAGTAAGATGCTTCATCTCTGGTGGCCTGAAGCTCACGTTTAAGCCTGAACATCTTCTTTGCCCAGGTTATTCTGTAACTATTATGCTAGTTCTTGGTGTCTTGTAACTACCTCTGAAGCTCAGAGAACTTCTTGGACCAATCCCAATCGTATCGCATCTTATCGGTAGACCATGGCGATCTTCCTTCCAGTAATTGAATTTTCTCTATCGCTATCTTGAGATTGACTTCGAGATAGCTGATGTTCGCCATTAGTGCCCAAGATTTATTGCTGGCATTTTTCTTGAGCTTGGAAATCTTCCTCTCAAAGCTGCCCTTCTAGATGCCGAAGCTTGCAGAGTCTTTCATGTGTAAGTTTTGGAGGCGAGTGACCTCTTTGGTCACCTCTAAAGCATTCTTCTTAGAAACCTGAAGGTCATCCTCCATCTTTTTCAACTTCTTCTTCAGATGGTGGACTACCTTCTTTAAGCTTTTTATTAAAGATTTCAGCAGAACTCCTTGGGATAGGGGATCGGCATCGACTGAAGATGGCAGGTTATGGCTCTGATTATTGGAGGGATTTTGGATAACACATGGCACAACCAATATAAAAAAAAGTATAGACAAAAGTAAATTCACTTTCGTTTAACTAAAAACTTTCAAGTACAAAGCAAAGCAAAAGAGATAAAGAAAAAAGTATAACTATTCGAGGTCCTCAACCTCAGGAGGTGCGGTGGCAGAAGAGGTTGGAGTGCTTTCAACTGCCTCAAGTTCCTGAGCAGTCTCGTGCACCTCCATGGTAGGTTTGGATGGATTGGGGGTAGGCACGAGAAAGGATGGGTCAGCTATAGCATTGGAGGGCCCCGCTTCTTCATTGAGTTTCTCTTCTAGAAAGCTGAGATCAAGCTTAGAAAACTTTTGGGCCAACCTATCTTTACAGAGCTCGAAGCCCTTTATGAACACCTTCTGACTGAATGTGATATTTATGTCTTTCATTTTGAAGGAATCTTTGAACTCCTCCATGGCTCGAGCTACCACCTTCGAAACAGACTTCGACATTTTAACTTGCAACTCGACAACCTTGATCTCGTCCTCCTTTTTCTCCTCCTCCAGGACCAGTGTGGCCTTGAGCCCGACCGAGATGAGCTCCTCCTTTCGAAGTGCTCTCTGAAGATTCTTGTTTTCCACCACCTTCTCCTCTGCTAGGCGCTCAGCCTCGGCGACCTTCTCCTGAAGGTAATTGATCTCGACTTGAAGTTCCTCCTGGACCTTCAGCGCTTCCACCTTTCAATGATTTATTCTCTTGAGGTGGCCAAGTATGTGGTGGCCCGACTGCCATGGATGCGTCACTGTAAGATAAAAAAGGAGAAAAAAATAAAAAAGAAATGCAGCAAGATGATTATCTTGAGAAAAGTTTCGAGAAACTTTCAGATGAACTGCATCCGATCAAGGTCGGCTAGACGATCCACCTCTCCAAGCAGAGCAAACTTGTCGATCAGATCCTGGATGATGTTCGGGTTGCCAAAGGGGCCCACCTCCAAATTATCACAGCTGCTATTGCTTGATCCACCCGAACGAGCCTTATGGGCCACCTTCATGACAGCGGCCTTCTTCTTCTTCTTGTCATCTCCATCCCCTCTTTCCCTCTTAGTGGGGGGCTCTAGCACCGATCCTCCTATAGGGAGGCTTGAGGATGTGGAAGGCTGAGAGCCCACACCTCCGACACTATCCTTGATGATTGAACGGACCTCGGCGCTCGAAACAACTTCAGGAGCAATCATGGGGACATCCAAAACCTCGAAACTCAAGCCACCGACCTTCGCCCTTTTCGAACTTTCACCTAGGGCCATCCCCTTCCTCTTCTTTTGGGCATAAAGGCCCTTGGTGAGCCTTTCCATAGCATCAATATCCAACTCTGCAATAAAGAAAAAACTATAGTTAGCCAAGGTACATATGAAACTTCATGAGAGTTCATATATATATTTATATACATGCATATAAATGCATTTAATACCGACGGGATTAAGAGGACTTAGGCTAAGGTTGAAAAAGGTCTACTCCTTCAAAAGGTCGGGAAGTAGAGGAGCTAAGTACGCCTTGACCTTGTTAGAAGACTCAAGATCGGTTTCATCTAAACTAGGGGCTCGATGGATTGACTCCCTAAGAAAGCCCCAGGATGGAAGGTCAAGCATTAAGGTTAGGCATCGGACAAAGAAGTACTTATTCTTCTAGTTATGAATGAAAGAAGGAGCACCTTTCAATAACCTCTTCTTACTGAACTAGGGGGAGAAATACCACCAGTCCTTTGCAGAAGGATGGCGTTTGAAGATGTAAAAATTCTAAAAGAGTGAGATAGTTGGCCAGACTTTGGCTAGATGACAAAGAGAAAGAAAACCAATTACAAATCGAAAGGAGTTCGGTATGATGGAAGTGAAAGAAATATTCAAAAAGTGAAAAGCACGACAATAAAAGGTGGAAGTGAAAGTCGAAGCCCAGTGCGCAAGGTTTTAGATACTGACAAAATCGATCGGTTGGAGGCAAACTAGCATGATCACCTAACCCGAGGAGTTTAAGATCATACTCTGGTGGGATGCCATACTATATCCTAATCAGGGAGAGATCGTTTGGAGTAAGGATAGAAGAAATGGTATCTAGGATGAAAGATTGATGGGACATACTCCTAGGTTTAATCTCAGCAAGAGGAGCAAGATCTAAGAAGGTCGGCCTGGACAAGCTCCATAAATTGATAGATTAGGAGAATTCGAAAGATACACAGATCAAAATAAAACCTAAAAAAGTTTTCAAAAATCAAGAAAAATGAAATACAAAGACTCCATAGAGAAAATCAAAAGAACAAGAAATCAAAGAAGCACAAATGCTCAAAGAAAAGGATTGGGAAGCTGACCTAAGTCAACTAAGAAAGGCGAGAAGATGGTGAGCATGGCGAAAATCAAGCAGAAGAGCATCTGGAAGTAGAAAGGATGTGAGAAGGAACCGGGACTCTCCGGCAGATGGAAGGTGAGGACTTAGGAAGGAAGAAGACTCAGGCAAAATGAATTCTGGAGGAGGGAGAGGGCCTTTATTAGCCAAGGAAAGACAGTTATGATTGTAGATCTCATTCGGCCAATCTATGTGTGCCGCATGTCCCACTCATCATGGCAGAGAAGTGACGATGGGCAGATCCTTAATTGCATCGTACCTTGGACAGAGTTTCGATAGAAGGCTCAAAAAACATCTTTTGGGATCACCTTGCATTTATGAAGTTTCGACACTAGCATGGTAGATGTCAAGACATCCCATCCTAACAGGCATGGGAGGCTAAAATGAACTTCGACGGTTGCCTCTGTACTCCCTTCTTTCGAATTTTGAAGTCAAAAGTAGTGGGACTATTGTTGTGGATAAACCCGCTCTCGTCAAAGTTTGACTAAATATCTAGTCTCAGAGCGATCTTGGTCACCCTCCTATCATTGGATCCTCTTTGGATGAACTTGAATAGTGAGAGTGGCCCCTTAGGTAGTCTAGCTTGGCCAGCTTGGGGATCGATCGAACTTCTCTCGGACTTATCTGCCGGTCGACCTCCTTTTGGACCTCTCTGATAGTCAAACTCCTTTTGAACTTCTCCATCAGTCGAACTCCTTCTGGACTTTTCCTACAGTCGAACTCCTCTCGAACTTTTCCTTCAGTCAGACTTCTCCTATTGTCGAACTCCTCCTGGACTCCTTCGATAGTCGAACTCCTTGTGGACTTCTCTGCCAATTGAACACCTCCCAGACTTCTCCTTCAGTTGGACTTCTCCCACAATCAAACTCCTTCCAAACTTATCCTCCTCTCGAACTCCTCTGATTGTTGAACTCCTCCCAGACTTCTCTATCAGTCGAACTTCTCTTGCACTTCTCCACTAATCGAACTCCTTTCAAACTTCTCTGATAGTCAAACTCCTTTCGGACTTCTCCTCTAGTTGAACTCCTTTTGGACTTTTTCTACAGTTGAACTCCTCCCAGACTTTTTCAGCTGGACTTCTCCACCAGTCGAACTCTTTCCATACTTCTCCTACAGTCAAACTTCTTTCGGACTTCTCCTCCTTCCAAAATCCTCCCATAGTCAAACTCCTCTTGGAATTCTCCTTCCAGTTACTTGAAGGACTCCGCTCGATTGAGCTTCTCTTAGATACTCCCAATGGAATTCTGTTCGGACCCCTTCCAGCTGTCCGAAAGGATCTCGATGCATGCCCTCGATATAGCAAGTAACAGCCTACGCACAGTCAACCTCGATAACCTCCAAGCTCCTTTAGAATAATAATAACTAAGAATTTTTCATCGCTTGCAACTATCCTAGTCGAACTTCAGCTGTCAGGTCCCAACAGACTGGCACATCATGGCAACAGACACTATCCTTTGTAACAAACTTTACATGGCCCCAAACGGCCTACTACTAGGTAGTTGCGGCTGTCACTATCAGTTTCTTATAGGCTTCATCTATTTAAGAGACCCTCTAGATACGCTTTCTTTCTTAAGATCTCATTCTCCTTCTCAAAACTCCACCAAAATTTCTCTGAGTACTCTATTTCTATTGGTCGAAAGGGCTAACTTGATCATCGGAGGATCTTGTTGGAGGCACCACCTCCGACTCTGGGTGAGACATGTTTTGTAGGTCACCAACTAGGACCTCATCCTCTCTGACTTTAGCACTGATTCCGACATCAACCAGATTTTGCACCAATAGAATTTATCACATCTAATATGATATCTAAAATCACTAATATTAGATCATAAAATAAATAAAAATTTAGATCTAAGGTAGATATGAAAAATTTCTAAAGCAGCTCTGATACCAGTTGAAGGAAAAACTTATTTCTGCCATAGGATCGATCTGATCTGATTTGAAGCATATTTTTTCAAAATAATTTCTATAAAAATTGATCAAATCAGAGAGCTTTCAGATTTGATCCTAATGATCTAATATTAAAAATTAAAATTAAAATTTAATTTAGAAACATTAGATGTTATCTTTTGGATAAACCGCTTTTATCCTATCGATGATCAACGAAAGTCTGAGATCTTGGATCAAGCCATGCATGCGTCTAGCCTCTACTGGAGTCTACTCAGGCTGGATCTAGACACACTCTCCTTTTGGATTTGATGCCAAAAATTTAGATCAGATTTGAATATCTAAAGCCTTCAAAATAATCTTCTAAGGCTGCATCCGATCTCTTGATGTAGAACACCCGATCGCGATCTTTGCTCTGGCTTCTTTCAACCTTTGACTACTGAACCTGCGCCCAACCTGGTATGGGCATGGAGAAAGAAGAGAGAACTAGAGGGAGGCATGGATAGGAGATAGGGTGGCAGCTTTAGGGCATGGGAAATCATAAACTCACAAACCCTAGGGTGCAAGGTCTCATAAATAGAGTTCTGCACCAACTTAGAGTCCTGATTGATCAAACAATCTAATTGCTTGATTAATCAAACTCTCAATCAGATATCCCATGTTAAAACACCATGCCTCTACCTAGTTTTGTCACCCAAAATTCTCCAAAATATGCCACACAAATTAGATAAGGGAGGAAGGGTGGCGTGGGATTCTATCTTCAAGAGTTTGTTCTCAACAAAACTCCTCCATGCCTCCTTGAATTTGTGCGCATGCCATAGGGGGAAAGGCCCACTATTTTTCTCATAAATAATCCCCTTTGGGATGTGCACCCCAAATGAAAATAATGGGTGCATGCCTCCACTTTTCTTTCTTGCAAAGAATTGGTCAAACGATCAAGAAAATGGTAGGTCATGTCCTGATGAAATCGAAAATAGCAGGTTGTGTCAGGAATTGGTAGGTGTTGTCTTATTTCCATCTAATGGATTAAGACAATCTTTTTCTGATCTAGACAAGCTCTAGTTAGATCAAGATAAAGCCATATAGAATTTTTAGATAAGTCCAAACTAATTTGGCTCAGTCGAGATGAACTAAAAAGACTATAGAAGAAAAATGTTAGGCTCAATCGTGTGCTAGCACGATTTTCTTGAACCTAATTGGATCAGATCCAAATCAATCAAACTGGGTTTGTCTAATTGATCACATCTAGACCCAAACTTTTATTTGTGTGATCTAATTAGATTTAGTTCTGTATGATAATGGGATATATCGTGATCTCTATCATCGATATCATCGAAACATCTTTCGATGGATCAGAACTTTTCTGATTCACCCAATTGGAATGATCAATCATCAAGATCATTTTAATTGCTTCCAAAATTCATCAGTGATACCTAGCAATATATGATGGCAACCCATCAAAATTGAATAGGAACCTTTCAGTGCAGCTATCTGTGTGATTGGATTCTTCTATCTTATATCCCGATAGGATTAGGATTAAGGTGAACTCCTCAAATCCAACACCCTATCATATGAATAGATCATTCGATTCAAGTTCAATATGAAATTCTAATAAAAAATTCTTTTCTATTATTTCACTCTGCCATGACCATGGATTAAGGAATCGATCTCATGATCATTATAGGACTACTCCTCATCTACCAAGGTAGATAGATCCCTTATTGGTGTAATCCAATTTCTACAATGAACATGCTATAGCCAACAAACATCTCAGGGTTTTGAATGGCTAAGAGATCGGGTTAAGGTGTAGTTAAACTAACACCCTCAAAGTGAACTACCGATGCACCTCAAATCAAAGAACCAATCATACCATTGCAGCATCAAGCCAGTCGTCGATGAGAAGTTAGACTCCCTTATGACTAGTCGAGGTGGTCACGCTCAGTGCTCTCAATCTCTAAGGAGTATCTATACTCTTTTTTCAGTATCTCCATACCATAGACTCAAGACTCATCTATCCTAACAAAGTGGTCGTACACCAACCTTTCAGATTGATCACTATTTTCATGATGATCCAACAGTCGGGAGTAGTTTATGAGTTAATTATGAAAATTTATGTCTTAAATTTTCAACTCTTGAAAATATGAATTGTCATTACCATTAACTTAAAGGATAGATCACAGATACTATGTATACAATATGATAGAATAAAATAATTCTTTATTAATTTTTAAGTTAAAATTATAAAATTGCCCTTAGAAGTGCATTACAAGTATTAGCCAATCTGACTTCTAGGGCACACATCTAATACAGAAAACTAGCCATTATGTTCTGTCCCGATATTGGGGTCGACACTTTTCTTCAGGTGTCGACACTTTTTTTTAGATGTCGACACTTTTTGCTTTGGGATCAACACCTGCTGGGATTTGAAAAAATTTTGCTTTCTATCTTCTGTTCTATGCAATAGAGGTCGACCCTAGGGTCATCATCTGACATAGGGATCGACCTAAAGGTCATTCCTTCTGCATGCCAGTGCATGCCAAAGGGCAAAGGTTAACACCTGGCCTTCTTGAACCTTAAAATCTTAACATTTTTGCTTAATTTCAGGGTAGGGATCAATACCTTTAGCTTTAAGGTCGATACTTCCAAGTTTGAAACTTAAAAATAATTTCTTTGAAGCCCTTGACTTGAAGTTTTTTGTATAAATCCTTTCTTGGATTAATTCTTTAGTTTGAACACCTAGAAAGATCTACATCCACTTTTGAAATACATCATTAAATACTTAAATACTCAAAATTTAACGATCATCAAAATCAAGCATGGGGTCAACACGTGGATACACATTATGATATACCCTATCCACAATATCAATCTTCTCCAAACAATAATGAGTCAACTTCTGAAGTGAGGATTCAGCAAGCATTAAATAAGTTAGAATTCATCAATCAAACTGTCTAATAGACCTTTCACTCCTGTATACAAAACTTTAAAGAACTAGAGAAGCGAGTACGTACATTCAAACAACAGAAGGAAGGAGAGTTGCCGAGTAAGCCCGAGAGTGAACCTAAGGGACAATACCTAGCTAGAAATTTTAATGTCCCTATAACATTTCTTGAATAATTAATTAAAACTCACAAAAATAATATGGTCATAGAACAACCTCATAAAACTAAAAAGATCCTAATAGACGATATAATTGAGACAAAAATGTATAGGAAAGAACTATAATGGTGGGATAAACCAAATTCATCACCTTATTTACCTATGGACCCTTGCCCAAGTGCCTTAGAATCACCAATTTCTTTTAACAAGAAAGGACTAACTAAAGAGATGATGAAATTAATAGAGACTTTCCAAGAATAATAGATGAATAACATACTAAAGGAAGCTTCACCAATAATTCTTTTCTAAAATTTTATAAATTCTTGTTTGGCTCATTATGATGTGGACGATTAAAAGAATAAGTACCCTACAAGCCAATCACATGGTTGATGTGATAGAACTTTTCTGTATAAATCTCCAACTCATATAATGATATTTATTCTGATATTAATAAATTGAGGCATTTAATTCATCTTTCTAGTTGCATCTTTTATATTTATAGATTATGATGAACCCCAAAGATTAGGGCAATGATTTTAGGGGACATGAATAAGTCATGCTTATGAGACCTAAAATCTTGAAATCCTAATCTTGAATATTCGTAGTCATAGGAATATTTTGAGTTGGGGATCAATGTTTCGGATGGACTAGCATATCCTATATATGCTTGATGAAGAGGGTGGCAGATCTCACAAGCCACTTGTATAGGGAACACTAATATAAGGATGTGGGCACTCATTGAAGTATGAGTTTACTGAATTAACTCGTTAAAGAAAATATTTTATGGAATCTTACATGCATGTCAAAAGATGGTTCTCTATGTAGGAGTTGTGCAAGTGATCCTTAGACCTGAGATCACCATGGTACCTTATGCACACAAGTCCATATTTTTAGTTCATACTCAATCATGATATTAAGTCATGAATGGGGTATTCTAAATATGGTCAAGTATGTATGAAGGTTGTGAGTAGGTCAACAAGGAATCAATCACTCCTAGTAAGAGGAGATGACATCCTATGTATTCTCATCTATTGATAACTGAGTAAGACTTTGGCCAAAGTAGAATGAAGATTAGATATGGCTTCTAATCATTCATTAGAGTTTTCATTAATTGATGGAGAATCGATATGGATATATGTTTGAGTTTGACATTTATCCATGCTCATAAACGTATTTAGGATGCAGAATGATCGAGGGATTAAATTGCACAAGTAATTGCCACTGAAGGGTATATTTGACATTTTCATCAAATTCCACATCTTCTGGATAGTCATGATATGTTGTTAGATGTCAATCTTGACTTATGAATTTTGATCAAATTAATGAGATTAATTTAATTTTCAATTAGATAGTGCTTCTAATTGATGAAATCGAATTGGCATTAACCCTAATCAATTGAGATTGAGTCCAATTGAATTATATTGAAATGCACCCGAGCCTACTGTTGGCTAGATGTGGAGCTCAATAGGTCACATACATAAAGAAATAGATCAAAAATTAATTTTAGGATCATTGGATCCTAATTGGTTAGCTAATTGGCATGCTAGCACGTGTTGGCTAACCTAATTCCTTGCCAAATCAGTTGTGGCTCAAATCCTTGTACTTTTGGCTAATCAATTTTTATTTTAATTTAAATTTTGGTTAAGTCAAAAATGTTGGCCAGCAAATATTTGCGATTTGGCATTATCTGGATTTAATTTGGACTCATCTTGGAAGAGTCCAAGGTAGCTAGAACTCCTTCCTAGAGTTGGCGCATAAATGGGTGGCATGAGATTTTATGTGTTACACAAGAAGACCAAGAGTCCTTTTGCCAAGGGTCTTTTATTAGGTAAATATCCCCAAAGGCTCTCTCTCTTAGGCACCAACAATATTTGACTTGGTCAAAAATATTGGTCGTAGGAAGTCTTTCTCCCGAGAAAACTATGCAAAGAGTCACGTAGCTTAGGTTATTGGCACCTAGGAGTCCTTCTGCTTGAAGGCACTCCAGTAGGTGCCTACTTTGGGACTCTATTTCCCTTATCCATGCCATAACAAAAGGATTTTTAAAATAAATTTTGAAATAAATTGATAAAATTTGGAATTAATGTGGGAACGACGTATATGTGACGTTTCGAAGGCAGAAATCAATTTTTACATTTCTCTAAGACTCATTCTGCATTAAGCGACTTATCTGTCCCCTTGATAAGACTTTTAAATGGCTAATAAATACTTAGGAATGGGTGCTGTTGGTGCCTCATCTGGATCTATAAATAAGATATGGATGAAAGGTGTCGGACATTCCAATTTAGTGGCTTGTCTTAAGATTCTTCCTCCCTTTCTTTTGAGACAAGGTATTGGTTAGATAAAGAGTCTTCCTTTAGACAAGATCTTAACCAATACAAGAAGTCTTAATTAAGATAAGAGTTAGGAAGATTATTTAAAAGAGCTAAGAGAGAATAATAGGGAGATTAAATTAGAGAGAACAAGGGAGAAGGAAGGCAAAGAAATTCTTGTTTAGAATTTAGCAAGCAAGGCTTCGATAGGAATTATTCTTGAATTTAATTTCTATATGGATTATTGTTGGAGGGTGAACATGTGGGCACTTCATAGAAATATATCATCACCAAATTAGATATATAAGAGTATGTTCCTTTATCTTATATTATATACATGTATGTGATCCAGGTCCTCGAAGAGGTAACCTGAAATCTAGAGCGATATGGAGATCCATCGTACCAACCTACACCAGAAAACCAAACTAGAAATACTAGATTCAGAAGGTATAAGATGGACAGAATGTCTCTTACTAATAATCGAGGCCAAATATCAATTATAACATACTAAAGGATGAGCTCCAAAGTGTACGATATTGTTCGTATATGTATATAATACAGCCCATAATCTAAAAATAAAAGTATAAATTGGACATTTTAAAGAAGAGAAGAAGACAACAGCCTGAGATAATGCAAACAGATAATAACTACGACCACTTGACATGACCATCAGATAGATATGATGGACAAACAATAAAGATAGATAGACTATGCAGATAAAAAGAGAAAAAGTACTCAAACAAGTTTGTAGATAGATGACTTAATTAAATAAAAAAATCTTTTTTATATTATTTTAGATTCAAAACAAACATACTAACAGACTAACAACTAAATATTTTTTGGTTTTCCTAAATTTAAAATAAACAAACTATCAAACTAACACCTAACTAACTAATATTTTTTGCTTTTTTCTGAAATAAACTTAAAACCAAACATTAGCACAAATTAAATAAACATAAAGTAACAACTACTAAACATAAGTACAAATATAAAGCAATAACTAACAGTTAATATAAATAGTTAAATAAACTAACTACTAACATACTACTAAATAGTTAATATAAATAGTTACTATTCAAGCATACTAGACAGTAGTTAACTAGTAAATAGTTAATGCTAAGCACTGGTGATTGCACGGTTGTTTACAATGCAATCGAGATACTGAGGGTATGAGGACGTATTTGGATTATTTATCCTGATTGCATGGTTGTTTATAATGCAACCTCTACCAGTCTCAGGATTGGATTATCCTTCAAGGTTGACTATTGTTTTATAAAGTAACCCCGTGTAGTACTTGGGTGATTTTTCTCATACTAGGTACCCCGATTTATAGTACTGGGTAGTGGTTTCTACAACAGTACTATTGTATCTGCTCCAATACTGAGTAGTGATTTCTGCAATAGTACCGAGCTACAGTGCTGAATAGTAACTATGAACAATAACTATGAATAGTAACAATGAATAGTAACTATGAATAGTAATTATGAACAATAATATAAATAGTAATTAAGAACTAATTATGAAGAAAAGTATACTTCATTTACATAGTACTTATATTAGTGCTGAAGAAAGCTCAAAAGCATACCATACAAGCTTAAACAAACTTATTTACATACCAGATATGCCAAGCACGCTTAATACAAGCTAATACATGCTAATCATACACTAAACATACTTACTTACATAATTATAAGAGAGCTTTGGCAAGAGTTTTCTCTCAAAAGAAGAAGATGAACAGTAGAAGGAAAGAAAAATGAAGATGGAATGGAGAAGTGAAGGAAAGGGCTAATGAAGAGGAGAGGAGAAGATTCTCTAGAAGAGAATGATGTGGAAGAAAGAGAAGGAGTTTTGATGTATTTATAGATGGAAAAAGTGATGGAGTGGAGGGTTATGTAGAGATTATGTGGAGGACATCTGTATGGTAAGAGATGAAGTGGATGTCAAAGTGGAGAAGTGGAGAATATGAGATGAGAAGATATGGAGATAATGAATGAAGAAGATGAGAAGATGAGGAGATAATGAAGAGAGAAGATGAGAAGGAAAGAAAGGAAGAAGAGAAGAGAAGAGAGAAAGGATGAAGAAAGAGAAGCTCTGCCTTAGCTTTGGGAAGTGGCAAGAGAGAGAAGAGAAGAGACTCTCAACTCTCTAGGTGGAGCCTTCCCGCACTCGATTGCTTAGGCTATCGACCGCTCACTCCATCTCCTCCTCCAGCTGAAGCTCTTTTCCATTATTTATAGATGAGGAAGGGGTGATGCGGACTTCACTTGACTTGGAGTCCATGGATTTGAAACTGAATGAAGTCCGGATCTTCTTATAGCTATTTTTTCCTATAGTTGTACTATTAGGAATCTTCCTGTAGATCGTTATACATCACTTCAGGAGTGTTGTTGGGAATCTTCTTATAGATCGTTATGCATCACTTCAGGAATAATGTAGGCTGATTAATAGCTTTTATGGACCACTGATCATTTAGTTGGCTAGGCAATGATGGCTGCAGATATGAACTTGTTCTAAGATGAACCTGCAAGAAAATATGCTACGAATGTTTTGGTAGAGTGTTAGTAAGAAATCATTTTTTTTTTCTTTGTTTTTTTTTGCTTAGCCCTATGGGCTAAAGAGGATGTCGAAGGATGTTGGTCTGTTGGCAGCCTTCATATTGTTTTTGAGTTTGAGGCTTGCCTTAATTTCTTCAACAGTCTAGTATTGCTGTTGTCTTAATTTTCTTGCCACCCAATGAACGACTTCTAAATAGGTTGTCTTCTCAAGAGTATTACATATTCTGACTTCAAGATAGCCTCAATTTCTTCCAATATCTTGTAATATAGTCACCACAGTCTGAGAGAATGTATCAATTTTCATAACCATGGAGATTATTTTCTCCAGTTCTTCGACTTCTGCATGTCTAGTGCAGATATTATTGAAAGATAGAAAAAGCTTGCAATGAGTCCAGTTATCAATGATAAAGAGCCAAGTTGCTTTTTGATAGATTTCTTCACATGCCTTAGTGACTGGAACTTCTTGGGCCTCTTTCCAATAGTCAAGTCTTTCAAACTCAACTATAGTTGGCATCACTAGTATTTCACAAAGATTATGGAGAGATGTAGGATTGAGTGATGGTTGAGTTACATGTCCTTCAACCTTTTGGATATTTTCTTTTTCAGTCAGGTGACTTGCCATGATTCGTGAATTCTTTTGAACTTTTGGGTCCCTGTCAAGAAAGAAAAGACTTGAATATTATGATTGAGATAAAGGTTTATTTACCTATTTTTTCAAAACATCCTTCTTCTGAATGGATGATAAGGCTTTTCCCTTGTCATTCCAGAAAGATAATTCATTTATTTCAGTAGCTTCTCTTAACTGATTAAGAAAAGATTCTTCAGGGTTAGAACAAAACTTAAATATTACTTCATCACCATTTATGTGAGTAATTATCCCTTCGTTGGTGATAGCAAAAGGTTTGATTTGAGCTAGAAAGGTGTTTTCTAGAATAATTCCCTGTCTTAGAGTTTTAACAAGTAGAAAAGAAGACTGGAAAAAAGACTTATTAACACAAATATGAACATTAGAAATTTTATATTTTATCTTAAGATTTTCTCCATTAGCAGTCTGGATACTTTGAGCTAATTTTCCATAATATTTAAAAGAAATTAATTCCTCCCTAATACAGTTGACATCAGCTCCAGAGTCAATTAAGGCTCTATGAGTAAAATGATAGTCTTCAATTTTAAATGGGATCTCACAAAACCATTTTTGTTTTGCATATCTATCAATGGATCCAATAAAGTCTTCTTCTTCTTCAAGGATAGGTTAAGGTTCATTTTCTTTAGAAATATTTTGAAGTGATTTTAGTTCTTCCTTAAGTAAGGTTATCTCTTTTCTTAATTGGGCTTGTTCTTTAAGTACTCCATCTAAACTAGTTTTCCGACCTTGTTATTTTCTTAGTCTTTGAAAAACTTCTTCCATAGAGTAAAAGTTTTGATTTTCCAAAGGGTTTTGAACTTTAGATTTTTGTCCTTTGGTTAAGGTAAAAAATCTTTCAAGCTATTATTGTTGATCTTCTAGATTTTTCAGAGAATCTATCAAATCTATACTAAATTATTCTTCATTGGATAAATCAAGGAGTTCATTTTTACTACTATCGCTTTTAACAAAGGGTTCGTTGCAGTAAGAACATTCTTCAGAGTTAGATTCGTCACTGGACACTAAATTTAAGGTACATATTAGATATTCTAATTTCTCCTTGATACCTTCTAAGGTTTTTTCTTCAGAAATTTCTTGGATCTTCTTTTTAAAACTCTTAGGGCATCAACTTGCAAGATGACCCTCTTGATTACATTTAAAGTAGACTAGGGGTGTTTTCTGATAGTCAACCTTTTCTTTTCTTGGAAAAGGTTTTGAGTAAGATCTTGTGTCTTTCCTTTTCTTAGGAATCTTCTAAGATTTCTTTTTATAATGCTTTCTTTTATAATCCTTTGATTTTTTATACATTTATTGATATGGTTTATCTAATTGGAATCCAAATTGATAGCAAAAATCTCCTAATTCCTTTCTTCCAATTATCTTTTGTTTTTTTAATTGATCCCTAATTTTTAAATCATTACATAATTTAGATCCAACAAGTTGAATTTTTTGAGCAATCTTACCTATATCAAATTGACTATAATTAATAACACCATCTCCTTCATTTCTAAGTCCAGTTCTAACCTTTTCGGCAAACAAAGGAGGTAATATTGATATGAACTTTTCTTTCTAGAATTCTTGGTTTGGGTTAGGAAGCTGATAGAGTTTTGAAAAGTAGGTGTCTTAATACCATCTAAAATCAGACATGGTTTTGCACTTTAAATTAATCAATTGTTCTCTGATTTTTTTATAAATATCAGTGCAATCACCAAAAAAGTGGTAGACGATATTCAAGATTAAGGTGACTACAGCATCAGAAATCTATTCTTGATAGGGATTTCAATCAGGATCATTTTTAACAGTATTAGCAATCTCCTGCTTTCGATAAGGAGTAAGATAATTATCCCACCAACCTCTTAATTGTCCTGAGAAACTAGAGACTATCATAGTAACAATAATTTTCTCAGAATTTCCATGAACTTTGCAGGCATTAGAGTACATCATCATTTGATGACACATGAAAATAATTTTATATTTAGTAAATCCATCAAGATTCCATTCGACTAGGCTTCTTCCATCAAATTGAATGACGCATGTAGTATCAGAAGTCTCTTCTAACTACAAATCCGCATATGTTGGCCTGGGATAATAGTTTCTAATTCTAGAAGCCTGCACAATTGGTCTATAGCTAGATATTTTATTAACCTCATAATTATGTCTATCTTCATGATTTTTTGGGATTTAGAGTTTACTAAGGATATTACTAACAAATTTTTCTTCTAATTCTTTATCAGATTTTTTTGATGAATATCCTTTATTGTCAATCAAGATGTATGGTTTATCAGAAGAATTGGTAGATAGATAGTTAATAGTATCTCTAAGTTTTAGGAAAGTCATTTTGGCACTTATTTGAGTAATAAATTCATCAAAAAAGGGAGGTCCTAGTTTGACCTTGGAGTCCAATTCATGAGAATTGAACATAGGTAGAACATTTTTTAAAGAAGAGGCTTTTTCTCCATTGCTTAGAGGCATCATAACTTGTTTTATTTTTTGACTTTTAGAAAATCTTCGAACGACCTTTCCAGTTTCTTCCTTTTTAAGAAGAATGTTTTCAGTCCTTTCGGTCTGGAGGCCAATGCTTCTAAGAGCAATATTAGTGAAATTCTATTGTTCGGCAATTTGCTCAAGTTGTTCGACTTTAGGAGTTTCCTTAAGCCCAGTGTTGAACATCTTTAAAGGACTAACATGAATTCCTCCTTCTATTTATATTGGTTCAAAGGGAGGATGAACGAACTCAATATCAGGTCCTCTCCCAATTTTTCAGGATTTAGATGTAATCTTAACCATAGCAATTTGAAGCTCATGCTTAATATCTTCAAGTCCTTTGAAGTAATGGGTATCGAACCAATCAAAGAAAAGGATGTGTCTTTTTTTATCCTCCATTTGCCTAAACCAAATATCTCTAACAAAGCCTCTTTTTTGTTTATCATAGGTTTCAAAGAACCATAATCTTTTCTTGACATTTTTCATGGAATAGAAGTCTCTTCTCAACAATTCTTTGTTTATCTAAAACTCATTAGATTCTATACTATTGAGTTTAAGACCAGAGGTAGAACTCATTGGTTCATACATGGCATAAGCAATGATTGAGGCACCTTGTTGATCCTTTTCTCTTTCAATAACAGGAGCATCAGAGGTAGAAAATTTTCTATCTAGAGTAATCCTTCTACTGGATGAGAAGTGAACTTCGACATTTCCTTCAGGGGTTTCAACAATCCTTTTAGCCATGGTGTTTTGAGCTTTCATGGGTTCTATAACTTGTTCTAAAGTTTATTTTTTTGGTAAGGTTATTTCATTCCACTTTAATTTCTTAGAGGTTTAGAAATTATTCTTAGGATTAGCAAGAAACAACATAGTTACCCCTTTAACTGTAATCAATTTTACTTTAGGGCATACAGTGGTCTTGGCTTTGTAATAGACCCTAAAGGTGATGGAGATATTTTCTGATCCTTGTTTCATATCAAATCCAGAGATTTGAAGATTAAGAACAAGGCTATCAAGGATACTTTGGTTTGTCAAGGTTACAAAAAAGTTTGGTCCAACATTGAAGAATACTAGCCCAACAGCTAGACTAGCTTCTACGAGACCTAAGAGTGAATCTACAATGTTCAAGTTTCGGCAATCCCTTAGGCAACTAGAATAGAAGTGTTCAATCCTTTTCAAGTTAAAGGTTTAATAGCCACTTGAACAAATCCAAGGTGAAGGTATTAAAATTTAGTCTGAATTTCTTTTAGGTCATCTTGACTCAATAGATGAATTATCTCTTGAGCCGTACTTATGGAGAGAATCTTTTCTATAGCTATAATATAATTAGTACTTCTAAAATGAAACTTTATCTTATGATATAATTCATTAGCATATAACCTAGGCATTTCCTAATTACTCAGACTATTTTCTAGCTCCTCAAAACTTATAGTAGTGCATTTTTTAAAGTCATTGTCCTTATATGATTAGGTTGCTCACCATCCTCAGGCCTAGTCATGCCTTTAGAATGAGATTAGAGGATACCAATCATACCTCACCCTCATAAATCCATGACTTACTGACCCTAAACACACACCTATTTGTCGACTAAATCAAACAGGTCCATACTGCATAATGATTGAATAGATGAGAAATAAAGCTGTGGGAACAAGTCCGCTGCAAAAACCTCTATATAATTAGACACCAATCCCTTCCTCCTAGTATAAAAAAGAACAAGGCTCTAATACTAGATGATCTGGGCCTCCGTGAAGGAACCAGATCTAGAATTTCATAGATAGATCTTGAAACTTTTTCAAGATCTTGTAGTGAAAGATTTAAATAAATCTAAAATTTATTTAAATAATCATGTAAATACCTAGATCTCAAATCTATTACATGATTAAGATATGATATTAAATCAAAAAATTAAAATCAAATAAGAAAGAAAAAGGTTGATCAAATCAACCTAGATCTACACTACATCAAATATAGGTATGAAGTTTATATATCAGATCTATTACCTGAGCAAGTTTAGATGTTCTAACTTATTGATCTGGGCTTGAGGATGAAGTCACGAGCCGCACAAGCATCTGACCACTTGGAGTCATCCACACGAGCCTACGATCTCTGATCTGAAGTTCAATGCAGAAAATCAACACAGCATGCTAGTACTGTGCTGATCCTTTTTCGACAGTCGATCCGATGCTTTCTTCTTCGAAATTTGGACTCTCCAAAATATGAGAAGAAAGCTGAGAATTTTTGATCTGAGAGTCTCTCAAAAAAAAAACTCAAAAGAAAGGAGGAGAGATTGAAAATAAAACAGCCCAAGAAGAAGACCCTCTTCTTCTTCTCTTTTCTCTCACCTAGACACCTAGTTTGGTGCCTATGGAACCCCCACACCCAAGGACCTTCTTCCTCTAATTTTTGCACACCCCAAAACTCTTCCAAATCTATGTATTTTATGAAAAAAATAGAATAAAATTCATTCAATAAATAGGGAAAAAGAAGAGTCCAAGTTAGGTCAAATTCTCAGATTAGGAATATCTAAACATGGGAAGCTGTTGGGGCACCCAACTCTTGGGTGCCTCCTCCATAATTTTTGGCATGGACCAGTAAGGGAGGGTGCATAAAAAAGGAGATTATTTTCATGGAATAAGAGAAGAATTAATTAAAAAAGGGGGCGGCACTGAAGGGAAGATGTTTTGGTCAGCAAGGATTCTATCTCATAGAATCCTAAGCAAAACCAATTTCTTCTTTGACTTGGTCTTCCACCTAACTTCCAAATATGACTTAGAAGGAGAGAGGAGGCATGGAAATCAAGAAGAAAGAGATTTTCCATGAAAAATATCTAAAAAATAGGTATGGAGGCATTGGGACCAAGGTGGCGCAAGGAGATAGGGAGTCCTAGTCACATTAGGACTCCTATTTTGACTTGGTCAAATAAGATCTTTCAACCAAATAAAATCAAGATTAAACCAACCCAATTAAATAAGGCCCTAACCAATTTAAGGACTTAATTAAATCAAATTAAATCATATTTAATTATAATCTATTTTCTAATTAAACTAAAAAGTTGAGTTAATCCGAGTCCTAGGTAGACTAGGACTAGTTCTTCCTTGCACTTGGCTTATCCAATAAACTAATTGAACTTGAACCAATCAAGCCCAAACCAAATCTAATTAAATCATATTTAATTAAACTTAATCTCAGCCTATTAGCTTAATCAAATTAAGCTAATTAGTAATCTAATTGCTAATCGATCCTCTGCAACACTTGCATTAGGTTAAACACCAATCGTATTGATTGTTTAAGCCTAGAACGACTCTTAATCGTCGATCAACCATTCGACCAGATTATAAGCTCTAATGTGTGTGACCTCATAGGTCTGAGCCTAAGCCAATAGCATAGAAATAAATTTCTATACCAATTAAAGTGACCATCTAGCAATGATATGCGACGGCTAGATAGGTCGAAGGTGTAGAACACAATCCTTAGAACCTATGTGGATATAGTTTTCATATAATTCATTCCCTTGACCACAATGCTCGTAGGACATATCAAAGTTTTACTATCAACTCTGATCAAGTTGTCCACATTATATTTCAAAATATCAAATCCATCTGATGGATTACCCTGACCAAGATTTTGCTATATTGAAATACAGTGATACATTCTTCTCCAACTCTTGGAGTGGTCAATTCCATCTTGATCACACTCCAACTTCACAAGTACTTGACTATGCCCAGAAGCCTTTCATTGCTGAATTAGAAATTTAGTTAGTCTGGTATCAAAGTATAATGAGTTGCTTGCAAGTCATTAAGATGATCTCAGATCTAAGGGATACTTATACCTGTATTCCATCAGAGACATTCTCGACAGCAGAATTCTTTGGAGTTGGTCACATTCAATGATGATGTACCCATACATCTCATCTGTATGCCATATCAGTATCTCCACATATCTTTGTTAAGAGGACAACCAACCTATATGGCATATGGTGACCTATGCTCAATAGATGCTGTCATCCTAATTAACAGCCTATCATTTGGTCGTGAACAAATTTAAAGACAAATCGATAAATCCTCTCTTTATCGAAACTAAATAGTCCTAAGAACTTCATCACAACAATGGAGTTCATTAGAAGATGTAAACTTATGATGAGAAAAAATGCTAAATTATTTTTCATTAATTAATAAATTAATTACGATATCTCAATCTTCAACAGACTGATGATTGACTTTGGAACATAATTTCCAGCAACTCCTACTTCTCCTAAAGCCACTCAGCACAGTATCTAATACCCATCTTTGACTTATGATTGTCGAACTCCTTGATTGCCAGGGCTTTAGTGAAGGGGTCGGCTAGGTTCTTCTTTTCATCAATCTTTTGAAGGTCGACATCACCATGATCTACGATCTCACAGACCAAATGGAAGCGGCACAGAATGTGCTTTGTTCACTGGTGTGCCTTTGGCTCCTTTGCTTGAGCTATGGCGCCAGTGCTGTCGTAGTAGAGCAGGATTGGACCATCAATGAAGGATGCTACTCTAAGCTCGGTGATGAACTTTTTCAATCATACAGCTTTTTTTACTACATCTGATGCTACCATATACTCTGCTTCACAAACAGAGTCAGCCACTATATGCTGCTTGGAACTTTTCCAGTAGATGACTCCACCATTTAGAGTAAAGATAAACTTCGACAAACTTTTACTATCATCATGATCAGATTAAAAGCTAGAGTTTGTAAACCCCACAAGCTTCAGATCTAACTCACCATAAATCAATCATTGGTCCTTAGTATTTCTCAAATACTTAAGGATGATTTTAACCACCTTCTAGTGATTTTCTTCAGGGTCAGACTGGTATCTACTCACTACTCCTAGTGAGTATGCCATGTTTGGTCTCATACATGTCATTGCATATATAATAGATCCCACTGTCGAAGCATATGGAATTCTACTTATACGCTCTCTCTCTTCAGGAGTTGTGAGACAATCCTTCTTAGAGAGAGAAATTTCTTGGCCTATTGAAAGATAGCCCTTTTTAGAATTCTCCATGTTGAACCTCTTCAGTATAATTTCTATGTATGTGGATTAGGATATACCAAGTATCATTTTAGATCTATTCCTATGGATCTTCATCCCTAGGATGTAGGATGCTTCATCCAAGTCCTTCATGGAGAACGGTGATGACAATCGGACTTTTATTCCTTGTAGTGCAGGAACACCATTTCCGATTAAGAGAATAACGTCCATATACAAAATAAGGAATACCACTACTGGACCATTTTCTCATTTGTAAATGTGGAGTTCTTCTCCATTCTTAACGAAGCCATACGTATTGATCATATTCAAAATGCATGTTCCAACTCCGAGATGCCTACTTCAATCCATAAATGGATCTCTGAAGCTTGCACAACTTGGGCTCATCTATGGAAGTGAACCCTTCAGATTGTATCATATACATCTCTTAGATTAGCTCTCCATTTAGAAAAGCTGTCTTCACATCCATCTGTCAGATCTCATAGTCTAGATGAGCAGCAATGGCAAGCATGATCGGAATGGACCTGAGCATTTTCATAGGAGAGAACGTCTCATCATGATCAGTACCATAACATTGATGATACCCTTAGCAACCAGATGGGCTCTATAGGTCTCCATCTTTTCGTCTGTGCCCCTCTTCCTTTTGAAGATCCATTTACACCCAATGGATTTAACCACTTTAGGTGGGTCAACTAATATCCATACATCATTGACCTTCATCGAATCTATTTTGGATCTCATGGCTTCTAGCCATTTCTCAGAGTCGGATCTCTACATCGCATCCATATAAGTAATCAGATCCTCATCATTCTCATCGAGTTCAATGGGATCACCATCCTGGATCAAGAATCCATAGTATCTATCCGAATGGTGGGGTACTCTATCGGATCGCCTTAATGGTGTGGGTTCACTAGGCTTCGGATCTGATCTGATCAAATGTGAGCTCAAAAGTGGCACTTTCAAGCCTTAAAAATATGAGAAGATAGGTCATGAAAAGATGAAAGTGAGTCGAAAGAAGAATCAGTCTCAATAGTAAAGTTTAGAAATTGGATCGGCTCACATTGAGATTAAGCTGACTCAATTGGGAACTAGATCGACTCAGTCCAGAACTAGGTCGGCTAGGTCTCAGAGAAAAATTCAGATAGAGAGCAGCATTTTTAGACTGTTAGCATGGTACACAACTGGGTCAGCTCAATTTGGGACTGAGCCGACCCAGTCGTAGGTTAGCTAGCTCAGTTTGAAACTGGGCCGGCTCAATTTTTATGGGTTATTATTTTATATATGTGGATTGTTTGAATTTGAGAAGTTTTTCTATGAGCTTGCGCTTGATCCTTTGTAAAGTATATATACTGAAAATAGGTCAAGGTTGTAAGTATGTTGAAATGTGCTGAATAAAAACTCTTTTCTTTCAAAAATCTCTTCCTCTCTTCTTCTCTATTCCTTAATTTATTTGATCATGCTTTCGTAGAGATCTCTAAGAAGTACTTTCTTATTGCTTGGCTAATCACCAGCGGTCATGCCGATCCATGTGGAAAGAGTGCATATTTCCAACATTTGGTATTAGAGTGGTGTTGCATGAAAGGAAGGAAGACACCTAGGATTTTCTCCATCCAAGATTTGTTGCACCAGGTTTTATCCTAAAACTTCTAGTTTACTTTATGGTTGTCTCTAGATTGAGGTGGAGATTGTTATATGGAGGAATGGTGATGCAGAAGTTTGAAAAGAGGACCTAAGGCTAGTTAGATCTTCTATGAAGGATAGTTTTACTGGTGTGTGATCATGAAGGATGTTAGGGATCTGTTCTTGACTTGTTTGAAGTCATGGGATCAAGTGGATTTAAGATGGATTTTGAGAAGTTCGACAGCAAGAGAAACTTTATCGTATGGCAGCAAAGAGTAAAAGACTTGTTGGTTCAGTAGAGGATCTACAAGATCTTGACAAAAAAAAGATCAAAAAAGATCAGTACTGAGGATTGGAAAGAGCTGGAGGAAATTGCTTTTAGCATAATTCGGATGTGCTTGGCCGATCTAGTTTTACCTAAGGTTTGCACAGAAACTACGACAAAGGGGCTCTAGGAGAGACTAGAGAACACATACATGGGGAAGAACATGACGAACCAGCTGTAGTTGAAGAAATAGTTGTATAGTCTGAGGATGCCCAAAGGTGGAGATCTTGTTGCACATATCCAAAGGTTCAATCAGGTGTGTTCTGAGGTGATGAGTTTGGATGTGAAAATCGATGAGGAAGATCAAGCATTACTGCTATTATGTTCTCTCACAGGTTCTTATGATGGTCTCATAACAACTCTAGTTTATGGGAAGGAGATCCTAAACTATGAAGAGGTTGTTGGTGTGCTCAGATCAAATGAGCAAAGGGAGAAGATCTGCAAGGGAAATCCTAAGCCTAAGATCTTGGCTGTGAATGAAAGACAAGGAAGATAAAAAATGAAGATAAGAGAGAAATCCAAGGGCAGGTCAAAGTCTCACGATCAGAGGAAGATGACATTGAAATGTTATAAATGTCATCAGCCTGGACACCTGAGGAGAGATTGTCTCCTTTTGAGATCAAAAAAAGGAAAGGTCGGCAAGGGAGATGATACAGCTTCTATGAGTAGTGGAGAAGATCTGCTAGTTGTATCAGATGGATCCACATAGTACGATACTATGTAGATATTAAATTTAGCATGCTCGCACCATTATACTTCTCATTGGGAGTGGTTTGCTATCTACTAGAAGGTTGATGGTAGAAGTGTCAGCCTTAGAGATGATCACCCATGCAAAGTCGCTGGAATTGACTCTATCAAGATGAGAATGTATGATGGAATCATTCGTACATTATCAAATGTCAGGCATGTACCGGAGTTGAAAAAGAATTTGATTTCTTTGAGCTACTTGGAGGAGCAGGATTATGCTTTTAGTAGCCAGGCTGGGAGTGGATGTCTGAAAATTTTTAAGAAAGCTTTGGTGGTGATGAGAGGTAAAAGACTGAGCAATAATATTTACAGAATGGAAGGCTCAGTAGTAAATGATAGTACGGAGGTGCTAGCAATGGTATAGGAGGAGCAGATTTTATATTAGCTATGACACTATCGGATGGGTCATATGAGTGACCGTGGGCTCACAGAACTAAGCAGAAGAGATATGATCCTAGTTCTGAAGAAGAAGGGCACAGATCTTTGTGAGTCATGTATCTTTGGCAAATAGCATAGGATGAAGTTTGCCAGAAGTACCAAGCATAGCAAGGGAGTGCTGGATTTAGTGCACTCGGATGTGTAGGGACCAGCTCCTATATCAGCTAGAGGTGGGGCAAAATACTTTATTATTTTTATTGATGATTTCTTAAGGAAGGTATGGATTTATCTGATCAAAGAAAAATCAGAGGTGTTTGCTCGGTTCAGAGCCTGAAAAGCTGAAGTAAAGAAGGAGTCAGAAAGATAGGTAAAGTATTTGAGGTCAGATAATGGAGGAGAGTATACTAGCCTGGAGTTCAGAAGGTACTGTGAGGAAAATGGCGTCAAATGCCATTACACAGTGAGGATGACTCCCTAGCAGATTGGTGTCACAGAGAAGATGAACCGGACACTGATCGAGAAGGCACGGAGTTTGAGGCTGCAGACATCACTCCTAAAGTCCTTTTGGGGTGATGCACTAACTTTTTCTTATTTTCTTGTGAACAGGTCCCCTCATTATAAGCTGAATGGAGGCATTCTAGAAGAGATCTAGGGTGGAAAGAATGTGGAGCTTAGCCACCTGAAAGTCTTCGATTGCATAGCCTATGCAAATGTGGAGGCAATCGAGAGGAGCCAATTGGATCCAAAATCTTAAAAGATGACATTCATAGGATATCCACAAGAAGTCAAGGGATACCTACTGTGGGACTTTAAGGCACAGAAGTCAGTGATCAGCAAGAATGTTATCTTTGATGAGAAGAGCATCTTAAGGAGGTCTGGGATAGATGAAACTAAAAAAACAAAGGTGAATAGCGGTGGCCAGTCAGAGAATGATGGCATGCAGGTTACATCAACTAATAGAAGTGTTCCTGTTAAGGTGGAGACAGGCAGAAAAGTATTATCTCAGATTGAAAATCAGCATGCAGGGTCGGTAGTTCAGACAGATATGTAGGAGCAGCCACAGACATCAGGCAGAGATGTGTCAGTGGAAGTAGCTTTGCACAAGCCCCAGCATACTATTAGGAGATCGGTCAGATATGGCATTGATGAGGTTATCTTCTATGCACTCATCACTGCTAATGAAGATCTAAAGAATTATGCAGAGGCCATGGGGAGTGAGGATCATGATTCATGGATGCAGACCATGATGGAGGAGATGGAATCACTTAAGAAGAATCAGACATGACAGTTGATGGATCTTCCAGAGGGTGTTTAACCTGTTGGCTCAAAGTAGGTGTTCACAAAGAAAGAAGTACCTTCAGAACAAGGTGGAGTTAGATTCAAGCCAAGACTGGTAGCAAAGGGATACTCACAAAGGGAAGGGATTGATTATACGTAAATTTTCTCTCCTATGGTGCATCATAGATCTATTCGAGTTTTGCTATCACTGGTGGCACAACATAACATGGAATTGTAACAGATGGATGTAAAGACAGCCTTCCTTCATGGGACCTTGGAGGAAAGAATCTACATGAAGCAGTCTGATGGTTTCATGGAGATGGGATAGGAAGAAAAGGTGTGTTTACTCAGGAAGTCTTTGTATAGCTTGAAACAATCCCCTCGTTAGTGGTATCGAAGGTTTGATAGCTTTGTCTTAAGCCTGGGTTTCAGCAGATGTAAACATGATTGTTGTGTCTACGTCAAGGATGTAGATGAGGAGGATGTCCTGTACCTATTATTGTATATAGATGATATGCTTATAGCCAGTAGCAGCATGGATGCTGTGAAAAGATTAAAAAGGGTATTATCATCTGAATTTGAGATGAAAGATTTGGATCAAACTGAGAAAATTCTTGGAATAGAGATTTGCAGAGATAGGTGCAAAGGAGTGCTCCATTTGTCATAAGAAAAGTATGTCCAGAAGGTTCTGGAGAGGTTTAGAATGGAGAAGGCCAAACCTACAGAGACGCCATTGCTGAGCTGTATGTCTCTCTCCAAGTTACAGTGCCTCTAATTAGAAAAGGAGAGAGAGAACATGAAATGAGTCTCTTATGTAAATGCTATAGGCAGTGTGATGTTCATTATGGTGTGCTGTAGACCAGATATAGCACATGCTGTGAGCACGGTTAGTAGATACATGGCTAACCCTGGAAAGGAACACTAGAAAGCATTGAAATGGATATTGAGATATCTGCATGAAATAAAAAATTATGGTTTGGTATTTGGTGGGCAACCGGGAGGATTTGGAGAATAATTTGTGAAGATGTGTGAAGATTCAGGTCCTTTGGAAGGATTTGTTGATGCAAATTATGCTAGTGATCTTGATACAAGGAGGTCTACTATTGGATACCTCTTCTATGTATATGGTGGATCGGTGTCTTAGAGATCAACCCTTCAATCAATCACGGCCATGTCTACATAGAGGTTGAGTATATTGGGATAACAGAGGTTGCAAAGGAAGACCTTTGGCTTAGGAGGCTGATTGATGAGTAGAGGGTGGAGCAGAGAAAGGTTACACTATTCAGTGATGGTCAGAGTGCTCTGTTATTGACACAAAACCCAGTCTATCATGCGCACACAAAGCATATAGACATGAGGTACCACAGAATCTGAGAGCTGATAGAGAAAGATAAAGTGAAACTAATGAAGGTCCATACTAAGGAGAACCAGTCTGATGCACTCACGAAGGTACTCCCCAAAGACAGCTTTTAGAGATGTGTGGCACGGATGGATCTGTTGAGAAGAGATGAGTTCACAAGGACTTAGAAGCACCAAGATGAAAAATGTGAGCTCAGAAGTGGCACTCCCAAGTCTTGAAAATATGAGAAGATAGGTCATGAGAAGACGGGAGCGAGTCGGAAGAAGAATCAGTCTCAATAGTAAAGTTCAAAAACTGAACCGGCTCATTCTGAGACTGAGCTGGCTCAGTTGGAAATTGGGTTGGCTCAGTTCAGAACTAGATCGGCTAGGTCTCAGAGAAAAATTAAGATAGAGAGCAGCATTTTCGGACTATTAGCATGGTACACAACTGGGTTGGCACAGTCCCTTGGTCAGCTTAGTCTAGGACTGAGCCGACCCAATCGCTGGTTAGTCGGCTCGGTCTGAAACTAGGCCGGCTCAATTTTCATGGGTTATTATTTTATGTATGTGAATTGTTTGGGTTTGCAGAGTTTGTCTATGAGTTTGGGCTTGACCCTTTGTAAAGTACATATACTAGAAATAGGTCAAGGTTGTAAGTGCGCTGAAATGTGCTGAATAAAAGCTCTTTTCTCTCGAAAATCTCTTCTTCTCTTCTTCTCTATTTCTGGATTTATTTGATCATGCTTTCGTAGAGATCTCTAAGAAGTACTTTCTTGTTGCTTGGCTAATCACCAGTGGCCATGCCAATCCGTGTGGGAAGAGTGCATATTTCCAACATCAAATCTGACTTAGGTTCAACATTCTATGTCGGATTTTCTACCTGTTGAACTTCGTCAAGTTCAACCTTAGAGGCAACAGTTCCTTCATTAAGGAACTTCTTTTTCAAAAAGGTTGCCTTAAGACTGACAAACACCTTTTGTTCATCAGCATGGTAGAAATAGTATCTTTTGGTCTCTTTTGGGTATCCTATGAATGTACACTTGTCAGATCTAGATCCAAGTTTATCTGTAACTAACCATTTGACATAAGCTGGGCACCCCCAAACCCTATGGTGTGAAAGTGCTGGCTCACACCCTATCCATATCTCATATGAAGTTTTAACTATAGACTTACTTGAAATCCTATTTAATAGATAACAAGCTGATTCGAGTGCATATCCCCAGAAGGATATCGTCAAGCTGGCAAATCCCATCATGGATCGGATCATGTCTAACAGAGTCTGATTCCTCCTTTCAAACACACCATTATGCTATGGTGTTCCAGGAGGAGTTTATTGAAAGAGAATTCCATTCTCTCTTAGATATGTGAGAAACTCACCAGAAAGATATTCTCCTCCTCAATCAGATCGAAGAGATTTAATACTCTTTCCAATTTATTTTTCTACTTCACTTCAGAATCATTTGAACATTTTAAAAGAATCCAACTTATGTTTCATTAGATATACATATCCATATCTGGATAGATCATCTATGAAAGTGATGAAGTAGACATATCCACCTCTGGCACTTGTGCTCATCGGTCCACATACATCAGTATGTACTAGACCTAAGAGCTCATTCGCTCTCTCACCTCTTTTAGTGAAAGATGACTTGGTCATTTTACCAAGAAAATAGGACTCATAGGTTGAAAGTGATTCACAATCATTAACTTTGAGGATTCCCCCCTGAGTCAACCTGTTTATTCTATTCTTGATTAGATGACCTAGCCTATAGTGCCATAAGTAGATATTTGATACACGATCTAATCTAGGGTGCTTGCCAGTAGAATAGACTACATTAACAGATTGTGATAACATATATAAACCATTATTCAATTATCCAAAGAAAGTAGTAACACCATTCATAATGACATTACAAACTCATTTCATTATTGAAATTTTATAATTGTTCATGGCCAAAACGCCTACAAAAATGATATTTAAAAAGAAACTAGCATAGAAATGAGAATCACTAAGAACAACGATATGAGATTCAAATACAAGTTTCAAAATTTCTAAAGCTAGAATTGGAACTAGTCTTCCATCTCCAATATTTCGGAATCTCTCGTCTTGCTCGAATCTTCTACTAACCTGCAACCCCTGCAATGAATTACAAATATGATAAGGGCTATCGATATCCAATATCCGGTTAGTAATATCATAAATAGAAAAATTGTAAGGAGTTATCATATAAATACCTTGTCCAGCAATAGCTTGCTTCTTTCTCTGCCTGTTCGGATCCAGGAAGGCAATGTACTGAGGACAGTTCCTCTTCCAATAGCCCCGCTTCTTGCAAAAGAAGCATTCAGCTTGACTCTTTTCAAGCTTGGTCTTTGGGGTCTAAGCCCGCACAGGTGTCCTAGCATGAACATGCATCTTCTTAGCTTTCTTCTTCTTCCCTTTCCTAAAGAATCGAGAACGAGAAGATGAACCTCCCATTAAGTTCACCAACTTCTTATGGAGTTGGTGATCCTTCTTAAAGTTCTGAAGTAACCCCAGTAACCCATGGTAGTCCACTTCAGGCTTTGACATTCTATAATGTGTAAGAAATGAGAGATAAGACTTGGGCAGCGAGTTCAGTATTGCATCTTTCCCAAGTTGTTTGTGCAAGGAAAAGTCGAGCTTGCTCAAGCGCTCTATCAGCTCGATCATGTATAATACATGATCAATGACAGAGGCACCATCCTGCATTCTGGCATTGAAGATGGCACAACTAGTCTTGTGCCTCTCAACGTCATTGAGTGTTCCAAAAGAATCCTCCAATACTTGGAGGATTTTATTTGGCTGAGCTGTCCCAAACTTGCGACTGAACTCATTGCTCATCGCAGCCAGGATAATGTAGCACACCATGGTTTGATTACTAAGCCATTTCTGATAAGTGTCTCTGACTATTCCACGTGTATTGACAACTGACTCCTCAGTTGCAGGATCCGTCTGTTAGATATATGTGCCCTAGAAGCCAGAATTGGCTGACACTTGTAATACACTTCTAGGGGCAAAATTGTAATTTTGACTATAATTAATGAAATGGGTTATTTTCTATCACACATGTGTATTTAGTGTCTGTGATACATCCTTTGAGTTAATGGTAATGATAATTCATATTTTCAAGAGTTGAAAATTTAAGACATGAATAATCATTATTAACTCATAAATTGCTCCCGACCATAGGATCATCACGAGGATGGTGATTGATCCGGAAGGTTGGTGTACAATCGCTTCTCTTTAGTAGATGAGTCTTGAGTCTACGGTGTGGAGACACCGGAGCGAGAGTACAGGTACTCGTTAGAGAACGAGGGCACTGAGCGTGACCACCTCGAGTAGTCATTAGGGAGTCTACCTTCTCGTCAATGACTGACTCGATGCTGCAGTAGTGTGTCTGGTTCTTTGACCTGAGATGCATCGGCGGTTCACCTTGAGGGTGTTATAGTTTGACTACACCATTACTCGGTCTCCTAGCCATATGGAACCCTGAGGTGTATGTTGGCTATAGCATGTTCATTGTAGGAACTGGATTGCATCAAGATGGAATCTATCTACCTCGGTGGTAGAGGAGTAGCCCTATGATGATCATGAGAATCAAGTCCAGAAATCCATGGCCATGGTAGAGTGAAATAATAGAAAGAGTTTCTATTTAGATTTTCACATTGGACTCGAATCGAATGATTACATCATATGACAGAGACTAGGGTTTGACGAGTTCACCTTAACCCTAATCTGATCGGGGCTCAAGATAGAAGAACTTAATCACACAGGTAGCTGCACCAAGAGGTTCGCATTCAGCTCTGATGGGTTGCCACCATATACTGCTAGGTGTCACTGGTGGATTTTGGGAGCAATTAGAATGATTTAGATGATCGATCATTCTAGCTGTTCGAATCAGAAGAGTTCTGATCCATCGAAAGGAGTTTCGATGATGTCGATGATAGAGATCATGACATATCCCATTACCATACAGAACTGAACCTAACTGGGTCACACAAACAAGGGTTTGAATCTGGTGATCATCAATTGAACTGATCTAGTTCAATTGATCTGAATGAGATTCAATTAGGTTCAAGGAAATCGTGCTAGCACTCGATTGAACCTAACGTTCTTCTTTTACTATCATAAATAAGTTGTCCTGACTGAGCCAAAGGAGTTTGTGCTCAATCAGAGGCCTTCATATGGTCTGACTGGAGGTTGTCCAAGTCAGAAAAGGTTGTCTTATTTGTAAGACATTACCTGCCATTTTTGGTCACCTGCCATTTCTTGTTCTTTGACTTTGGTCAAAAGTCTACCTTTGACTGGTCAAACGTTGACCATTGACACTTTGACTTTTGACCACATGTCATGCACCTATTGGAGAGCTGGTGGGGGCCTGTCCCCCTGCCAGAACCTGGCAAGGAGAAGGGGCGCACGCCAAGGGTGGCGTGTGAGCCCAAGTTAGGAGGCGCCTAGGAGTCCTTGTTGGACAAGGACTCCATCTCCTTTTTGGATTCCAATTAGAGTTCTACTAAGAATCCAACTTTGACTGGTCTTAGGCGCCCTCTAAGGAGGAATCCAGGGGTCTCTATTCCCAACCAATCAGATTTAGATCTGATTTCACAAAGGGTTGTGATTGGTTGGAGAGGAAGAGGAGTTGGATCACAAGCTTAGTCTATAAATAAGACCCTGCGCCCAACCCTAATCCTAAGTGAAAGAAAGTCTTATTGAAAGAAGATTTCCCACGCCCCAAGGCTGCCTCTCCCCTCCTTCTCCATGCCATAGTCTCTTCTCCCCTTGCTCTCCACGTCCAAAAAGTGTTTTGGACTTGGTTGGTGCGATTCAGATCAAAGGAAAGGCGATCAAAAGCAAGAAGGCTGCGCTGCTGCAAAAGGACGACTGCAGATCTTCAAAAGAGTTTTGAAGATCCTCCAGATCAGATCCAGATCTGATTTTTGGAGGTGTGATAGAGAAGAAGAGGATCTCCAGATCCAACCCGAGTGGATACCGGTAGAGGCCAGGCGCTTGCGTGGCTAAGATCCAGAACCTTCCGCTGCAATCAGGATCATCTACAGGGTAATAGGATTACCCAAATCAGGTAAATTAAATTTGATTTAATTTATCTTATTTTATTTTATTTATTAAAATAATAAGAATCAGATCTGAAACATATCAAGATCTGATTAAGATCAAGAGAAAAATTTTTGAAATATATCTCTTGATCTGATCAGATCTGGACGAACCTGGACCGGGAAATCAGGATTTCCCTTCAACTGGTATCAGAGCCATGGTTCTAAAATTGTTTAGATCTGATTTTAATTTTATTTTAATTAGAAAATAAAGTGATTTCAGATGTCACATGAGATGTGATCAGATCTGAAATCAGAAAAAATTAAAATTAAATGATTTGGATCTAAGAACATGAAGATATGCATGACTAGTTCTAGAATAGAATAGTTCTATAGAATAGTTTTGCATGTCTTTGATTTAATCTGATTAAATCATATTTTAGATCTTCTTATTTACTATTTTTTGATATTATAAGTGTTATAATAACATCTGATAAACAGCAAATAAAAATTATTTAATTTTAAATATCATATGAGATATGATTAGATGCATGTCTAGACTAGTTGTAGAATAGTTCTACATAATTGTCTAGATTAGAATTTATTTTGATTAGATCAATTTAAATCTAATTTTTTAGATTATTATGAGATAATTTAGATCTGAAAACATGCATGATTTTGATACATGAGATGTATGCAAAATATGCCATGATTAGATCTAAATTTGTATATGAGATATATGATATAGATCTATAACTGTTTTGTAGTATTTACATGTTCCTGATTAAGGCGTTCCTCTTGGCCGTCCGGTCATAAGAACGAAGAAGGGTTTAAAGGCCCTCTCTTCCCATTCGATGGGGTGTTCTTATGATGTGTAGGGGTGCTGCGTGTTCGTCCTTAATCAGAAACCCAAAACTTACTTTCTGCAAAACCCTAGATCCTGAAACCCTAGGATTTATTGTGCATATTTTGTTTATGAACCCAACTTAATTAAGAATTAAGTTTATGGAATATTAATTAGGTCTAAAATTGAGAATTTCAGATCTAAGACATATTCATAATACTGGGTTCGGGCTTGGGTAGCTCAATTAGGTCTAAGCGGTTGATCAAACCGAATCAAGAGTTGGTTAGATGGGATCAACAATGCTTAAATTGACCAGCCTAATAGGATTAAGTCTGGGTCAAGATCGAGTCACGATCAAGCAAGACCTAATTAGGCTCAGAGGTTAGAGTCTGGATTGTAGGCTAACCCAATTGGTTCTGACTCAACAATTTGGTGTCTAAGGTAAGTTTGGCACAGACGACCGACTGGTTTTTAATTGGAAGCTACTCGACCTGAATGCGTTCTTGTACGAGTTAATGGCATATTCCTTCCACCGGTCTCACTTACCTGGCCATATCTGTTGACACAGTTCTGATCTGAGGTGGTCAATAATCCGAGCTAACCCATGCCACTAGGTTAGTCATAATTGTTATGACTAAGCCAAGTCTAGTTTAATGAGACCTGAATCAATTCTCCCTAAGAAAAGATTAAGTCTGAGGTCTTCCACCATTGTAGATGTGCGGGCCCTTCCCGGGGTTGATTGTTCTCGGCTGGATACAGTGGCTCAGTTGCACCGGGAAGATGCAACCATGTCTATTAGGCATTGGATGCTATGGGCTGGAGGATGAGTTGGGCTCAATATTTCCGGATACGGTGAGAGACTCAATTAGGAACCCAGTCTATGCAAATGGTGGGTCTGACTTAACTAAGGAGTGGATCAATATTCCGGATACGGTGAGATTCATGAATTAGAGACCAAGTTTGGGTGCACCATGATTAGAGAATCATTGAACAAGAGTTGTTCACTCATTGGCTAACCCATCACCAATAACTGTTAGGTGAGGTGATGAGTCAGTTGGTGAGACCGCACCACCCACTAGAAATCATTCAATCGTGGAGATTTTCGCATCTCTACAGAGGGAGTGTAGGGATCCGAGAAAATAGTGGGAGCTAATTTGTTTAAAAATAAAATCCCTAAATAAATTGGTCAAGTCAAAATTACAGTATCTAACTAGAATCTTTGACTCTCTACAGGAAAAATGTCTGCGTCCAACCCATTGGCACGTATCCTAGACACACATAGACTGACTGGACCCAATTATAAAGATTGGCTCAGGAACTACAAAATTATTTTGGGTTCAGAGAAGTTAACCACATGTTTTGGACCAGGACCCTCCCACCTTACCAGCCTCGTCCATCCACTGAACAGAGAGCGTCTCTGGAAAAATGGATTGACGAAGATAATAAGGCCAGATATTACATGTTGGGCTCGATGTCTGATGAGCTCCAGCGCCAACATGAAGATATCGGGACTGCTCGCCAAATGTTGGCTCACCTGCAGGAGATGTTTGGTGAACAGAGTCGCGCAGCCAAATATCAAGTCACGAAATGACTTTTTAAGGCTAAGATGCGTGATGGGCAGTCAGTCCAAGATCACTGTCTGACAATGATCAAGGACATGGAAGAGCTTGAGAAGCTCGGTGTGAAGTTGGACTTGGACCTTGCAGAACGATATTATTCTGCAATCCTTGACTGATGCATATGGGCAATTCATCATGAATTACCACATGCATAAACTTCAAAATTCCTTGGCCGAGTTAATGAATATGCTGGTTACCGCTGAGCTTTCTATGAAAGGTTCTAAAGGCTCAGTTCTTGCTATGGAACGGACTTCTTCCAAAAGAAAGTCTTATGGAAAGAAAAAGAAGTCTGTGAAAAAGCAAAAGGTGGAAGGATCAAAGAAGAAGAAGGCAGAACCGAAGAAGAAGGTCGATGGCAAAGGAAAGTGTTTCCTTATTGCAACAGCGACGTGCCATTGGAAGCGGAGACTGCCCTACTTACCTGGCCGATTACCCCTAAAGAACAAGATGCTTAGGAATGTGTCCTTCTGGATGGTATGCTCATTTATTCGAGCAAAACGTGAATGCCAAAACGACCTAGGGATAGTCCAAACGACAGATATCTATGGCACCTGAGATTAGGTCATATAGCAGAAGATAGGATTCAACAAATTGGAGAAAAATGGGCTATTGAGTCCATTGACTTTTGAGTCATATCCAACTTGTGAATCTTGTCTTCAAGGCAAAATGACTAAACTCCCTTTTGTTGGACATGGGGAGAGGGCCACAGATCTCCTTGCCCTAGTACATACTGATGTGTGCGGCCCATTTGATGTGCCGGCTAGAGGCAATTTTGTCTACTTCATTACCTTTACCGATGATCTGTCTAGGTATGGGTATGTGTATCTTATGAGACACAAGTCTGAAGCTTTTGAAAAGTTCAAAGAATTCAGACATGAAGTAGAAAAACAAACTGGAAAACCCATTAAGGTTCTTCGATCAGATCGAGGAGGTGAATACCTTAGCCGGGAATTCCTAGACTATCTTAAGGAAAATGGCATAGTCTCTCAATGGACTCCACCAGGAACACCTCAACTCAACGGGGTTTCAGAACGGAGAAATCGGACTCTATTGGATATGGTTCGATCCATGATGAGCTTCACAGACCTCCCTGATTTTCTTTGGGGACATTCATTGTTAACTTCAATTCTATCTACTGAATAGGGTTCCCTCTAAAACCGTTCCTACCACACCGTATGAGATATGGCACGGTAAGAAACCAAGTCTGAGTCATCTCAGAATTTGGGGTTGTCCGGCTCATGTCAAAAGACAACAAGCGGACAAGTTAGAGTTTAGGTCCTTTAGAGCTCGATTCATAGGATATCCTAAAGAGTCATTAGGATACTATTTCTACATTCCAGAAGACCACAATGTGATTGTGAGTCGACATGCCATCTTTCTTGAAAAATAGTTTATTCAAGATAGCGGCATTGGAAAGCAGATTAAGCTTGATGAGAAAGTCTCACAAGCAGAACGAGCTAAGGACCAAGTGGAACCAAATCAGGTTGAGCCAATAAGAACACTACCTCCTCCACCTCGTAGATCGGAAAGAGTTTTCCCGTCCCCCTGAAAGATACTTAGGTATTATTTCAGAGGAGTAGAGGAAATGTTCCTCGTAGGTAATGGTGCTCATGGTGATGATCCCAAAACCTACAACGAGGCGATATCAGATATCGACTCCGAGAAATGGCTAGAGGCAATGCAGTCAGAAATTGACTCGATGCACTCAAACCAAGTCTGGACCTTGGTAGATCCACCAGAAGGTATAGTACCTATTGGGTGTAAATGGATCTTCAAGAGAAAGATTGGTGCAGATGGGAATGTGGAGACATTCAAGGCTAGACTAGTGGCAAAAGGTTATAGTCAACGCGAAGGCATTGACTATCAGGATACCTTTTCCCCAGTAGCTATGCTAAAATCCATCCGCACATTGCTTGCTGTTGCAGCCTATTTCGATTATGAAATATGGCAAATGGACGTGAAAACGGCATTCCTAAATGGATATCTTGAGGAAGATATCTATATGGAACAGCCGCTAGGTTTCACATCCAGTGATACTGATCACAAGGTTTGCAAGCTGCAAAGGTCCATATATGGACTTAAGCAAGCATCTCGGAGCTGGAACACTCGTTTCAATGATGTGATCAAAAAGTTTGGTTTCATCAAAAATGAAGAGGAACCATGTGTTTTCAAAAGGGTCAGTGGGAGCGCTGTTGTCTTCCTCGTATTGTACGTGGATGACATCCTCCTTATTGGGAATGATATTCCCATGTTGACATCAGTCAAGATGTGGTTGTCCAAGGAATTCTCCATGAAAGACCTAGGTGAAGCATCCTTTATTCTAGGAATTAAGGTCTATAGGGATAGACCGAATAGGATGCTAGGACTTTCACAGAAGATGTACATAGAGGAAGTACTAAAGAGGTTTAGTATGGAAAACTCTAAGAGGGGATTAATACCCTTCAGACATGGTATTCATCTTTCCAAGAAGATGTGCCCCAGCACACCTGAGGAAATAGAACGCATGAGCAAGATCCCTTATGCTTCTGCAATAGGGAGCCTCATGTATGCCATGCTATGTACACGACCTGATATAGCCCATGCTGTGAGTGTCACAAGCAGATATCAGTCAAATCCAGGTGAAGAACACTGGACTTCTGTGAAATGTATCCTTAAGTACTTGAGAAGAACTAAGGATATGATGTTGGTCTTTGGTAACGGAGAACTCCAAGTCCAGGGATACACAGACTCGGACTTCATGTCCGATATAGATGATCGAAAGTCGACATCTGGAAGTCTGTTTGTGTGCAATGGTGGAGCTGTCAGCTGGAAGAGTTCCAAGCAAACTGTGATAGCAGATTCCACCATGGAAGCAGAATATATAGCTGCATCAGAGGCTGCGAAGGAAGCATTCTGGTACAAGAAGTTTGCTGCAGAAATTGGAGTAATGCCATCAGATGCCATTCCTCTTTACTGCGACAACAATGGCGCCATAGCCCTTGCTAAGGAGCCGAGGTCTCACCAGAAGTCCAAGCACATTGAGCGGCGATATCATCTCATCCGCGATTACCTTGAGAAAGGTTACGTTGAGGTCAGAGAGAGTCAACTCCGCAGATAATAGTCATTGGCAGACCCACTTTGACAAAGTTCACCTTGAGGGTGTTATAGTTTGGGCCAGCAGAAGCATGTTCGAAGCATCCCACCTTGAGAAGATGGGACTTAGACTTGTAGCCAATATGACAGAGACTAGGGTTTGACGAGTTCACCTTAACCCTAATCTGATCGGGGCTCAAGATAGAAGAATAATCACACAGGTAGCTGCACCAAGAGGTTCGCATTCAGCTCTGATGGGTTGCCACCATATACTGCTAGGTGTCACTGGTGGATTTTGGGAGCAATTAGAATGATTTAGATGATCGATCATTCTAGCTGTTCGAATCAGAAGAGTTCTGATCCATCGAAAGGAGTTTCGATGATGTCGATGATAGAGATCATGACATATCCCATTACCATACAGAACTGAACCTAACTGGGTCACACAAACAAGGGTTTGAATCTGGTGATCATCAATTGAACTGATCTAGTTCAATTGATCTGAATGAGATTCAATTAGGTTCAAGGAAATCGTGCTAGCACTCGATTGAACCTAACGTTCTTCTTTTACTATCATAAATAAGTTGTCCTGACTGAGCCAAAGGAGTTTGTGCTCAATCAGAGGCCTTCATATGGTCTGACTGGAGGTTGTCCAAGTCAGAAATAGGTTGTCTTATTTGTAAGACATTACCTGCCATTTTTGGTCACCTGCCATTTCTTGTTCTTTGACTTTGGTCAAAAGTCTACCTTTGACTGGTCAAATGTTGACCATTGACACTTTGACTTTTGACCACATGTCATGCACCTATTGGAGAGCTGGTGGGGGCCTGTCCCCCTGCCAGAACCTGGCAAGGAGAAGGGCGCACGCCAAGGGTGGCGTGAGCCCAAGTAGGAGGCGCCTAGGAGTCCTTGTTGGACAAGGACTCCATCTCCTTTTTGGATTCCAATTAGAGTTCTTACTAAGAATCCAACTTTGACTGGTCTTAGGTGCCCTCTAAGGAGGAATCCAGGGGTCTCTATTTCCCAACCAATCAGATTTAGATCTGATTTCACAAAGGGTTGTGATTGGTTGGAGAAGGAAGAGGAGTTGGATCATAAGCTTAGTCTATAAATAAGACCCTGCGCCCAACCCTAATCCTAAGTGAAAAAAAGTCTTATTGAAAGAGATTTCCCACGCCCCAAGGCTGCCTCTCCCCTCCTTCTCCATGCCATACTCTCTTCTCCCCTTGCTCTCCACGTCCAAAAGTGTTTTGGACTTGGTTGGTGCGATTCAGATCAAAGAAAGGCGATCAAAAGCAAGAAGGCTGCGCTGCTGCAAAAGGACGACTGCAGATCTTCAAAAGAGTTTTGAAGATCCTCCAGATCAGATCCAGATCTGATTTTTGGAGGTGTGATAGAGAAGAAGAGGATCTCCAGATCCAACCCAAGTGGATACCGGTAGAGGCCAGGCGCTTGCGTGGCTAAGATCCAGAACCTTCCGCTACAATCAGGATCATCTACAGGGTAATAGGATTACCCAAATCAGGTAAATTAAATTTGATTTAATTTATCTTCTTTTATTTTATTTATTAAAATAATAAGAATCAGATCTAAAACATATCAAGATCTGATTAAGATCAAGAGAAAATTTTTTGAAATATATCTCTTGATCTAATCAGATCTGGACGAACCTGGATCGGGAAATCAGGATTTCCCTTCACCGTCAGCATATATAGGATCCATTCATGCTCTAAGATAATTTTTAACTTTTGGTACCAGCTACCAAAATTGGGTCACACCAACTTATCATTGTCCAATAATGATCAGAGCGATAAAGAAGTGGCCATGTCTATACAAAGAAAAACCAAAACTTAATCAGTAATTAGTTCATTAAACCTAAAGATTTGAACTTTAATCAAAAGGTTTCTCCCATTATTTTATTCAAATTGGTAGCCTCTACCTCCAATTCGAGAAATTATCCTAATTTCTTAGTGGATACTAGAATCCACATATACTATACACAAGCCCAACTTTGGTTGGCCCACCCATGTACATCTAAGGATAGGTTCATAACTAATTATTTCTCTAAACAATTTTTAGTAATTAAATTTTGCCCCAGGCCCTGATCAGTTGGCTTTGGCCTTCTCAGAAAAGGGTCCAATTAGGTCCAATCATTAACTTGACCACACTTGGCCCATCCAACCAATGAATGATCAGGCCCAACTTTGGTTAGCCCACCTGACCACCATTTAGAAAGATGTATCCAAGAGATTATATAATGAATGATAATTCCATCAATCGATAAGCACCAGGCCTTTGGGCCTCCAATGATTATCCAACTGATGGACCCATTATCATCTACTTTAATGGGAGGCTATGATCCAGTTATTATATAACTATTTCATTTTAAGGAACTTATAATTTTAGAGGATTTATTTAGAGAAGTGAGTAGGTCAGATTAACCAACTTGTCATGATCCTCCCACTAAGTTCACCAAGTCAGCTTAAGGGAGACCATTAATAGGCTGGTCTAGGAGCACCTAAATTAGTCAAATTGATTTACCTAGCTAACATGGGTTAGCTTGAATAGTCAAGTGATCTGATTAAAACATAGTCTTATCAAGAGACCAGTTAAGTTCGATCAGTGGAAGGGTTTGCCAGGCTTGCCTTAGACACCATCAGAAAAGGCCAGATAAGTGGGCTGCCAATTAAAAACTACTAGTCTAGTTTATCTTAGACACCAACTGGTTTAATTAGTTTCAATTAGATCAACCTAATAGTTCATGCTAAACCGCGTAGCCAAGTATCAAGTCCATCTTGGGTCTTGTTGAAGACATGGACTTGACCAACTACAACTATTGTAATTAATCTAGAGAATCCTTGACCTAATCTAAGACAACAATTGATTAGATTTACTCAATTCTCTAATTAAGTTCATTCTTTAATCTAACCCTAGGTCTAACCCAATCAATGGACCTAATCTCGATAAATCCATTTAACCCAATGTGTTATGATTTGTATCTTAGGATCTTCAATTCACAATCCTAGATCCTAATCAATCAACTTCTTAATTCTCAATTAAGTTTTGGATTGAGGGTTGGGGTTCAGCTTTTCAAAAATAATTTTCATATTTATAAAATAGTTTTACAACATGATTTTGTTAACCAAGTTGCATATTTGATTCATAATCAATATGCAAGTAAAATAAATATAAAACTACTTTAGATCTAATCTAAACAGATTCATGTAATTGAAATAGTTTCAATAATAATCAATCATAAATCTTTCTAGATCAAATCTAACATATTTATGATGATTGAAATTAGATTAAAATATTTTTAATTAGGTCATAAAATCTCTTAGATCTAATCTAAAATTTTATGATCAATATTTTAGATCAGCATATACTAGGACAATCTATTCACTGTAAGGAATAAACCTTACAGCAAGACAACCTTTTGACAATCTATGCAATCTAATATATATATATATATATATATATATATATATATATATATATATATATATATATATATTAAATTTTAGATTTAATAATTAGATTATAAATTAGATCTAATTTAAGATATAATCTAGATACGCACAAAAATCATGTAATAAGAATCTAGGCTCTGATACTAATTAAAGGAACCAGATCTAGGATTTCATAGGTAGATCTTGAAACTTTTTCAAGATCTTACAATGAAAGACTTAAATAAATCTAAAATTTATTTGAATAACCATGTAAATACCTATATCTTAGATCTATTATATGATTAAGGCATTGTTGGGGATAAACCCGCACTCCTATCAAAGTTTAGTTTGATGCTCAGCATAATGCAATGTATAGCCACGGAAGAGCTTCATCGAATGAGTCTTAATTGAACTCCTTCAACCAGCCAAACTCCTCAGTAGTTGAGCTCCTCCCAAACTTTGCAACAGTCAGGTCTTAGCCAAACTTGTTCAGTCGGCCAAACTCATCAGCGGTCGAGCTCTAGTCGGACTCCACAAGAGCCAAACTCCCTCCGCGCCCCTCCAATTGGATGCCTACGAGAGCCGAACTCCTTCCAAGCTTCTCCTTCGATCGAACTTCTTTAGGAGCCGAACTCCTCTAGGAGTCGAACTCTTTCTAAACTTCTCCTTCAATTAGATTCCTCCAGCAGATTGCTTCCAGATAATCCCATCAGACGTATCTCTTTCAAGAGTCCGAACTCCTCTGGAATTGATATGTACCGAAGTCCACCAACCAATGCCTGCTTTCTCAGAACTACGACTATTGAATCTCGACGAATGGTCACCATCAGTCCACTACAGGCGACAGTGACCTGCTACCAGGTGGCAATGGCTGTCACCATCAATCTAAGCTCTAAGCTCTCCTCTCCTCCTCTAAACTCTGTTGAACTCATTCCTGAGTACTCTATTTTTGTTGGTCAGAAGAGTTGACTTGAGCGTCGGAGGGTCCTACCGGAGCCACCACCACCGTCTCCAGATGGAACTTTACTTTGTAGATCACTAATGGCGATCTCGTCCTCCTCCACTCCAACTCGATCCGACGATAATCAGATTCTACACCAACAGAATTTGCACTAGAGGAAGGGCCCTCTACCCCTAAGGTTCTCCTATTCTTAAAGGAGTGCTCAGCGATGACCTCTCTCTTCCCTCTCTAGAGATCTTCCTTCTTCCTCTCCAAAGTTCTTTCCCAAGAGAAAATGCCTTCCAAGAGAGCTTCGATCTGACGATCAACGGCCTCCATGGCTCGATCCCGTCCAGATCCATCTGCTCCTGCTTCAGCCCCGAGAACTCAATTTTCACTTGTACCCATGATAGATGCTAGTTCAACCTACTGATGCAGTGGGTTTAGGGCCTCATCGAGATGGTGCAAGCCATGCAGCAGCCTCCGATGGTGACTCTACTATAAAACCCACCATCAGGATGTCGGAAATTGGTCCCAAGGAAGAGTACTCGGGCTAACGGTCCCATCGCCCCTAGGAAGGAGAAACAGAGAGTAGAGGATCCATGTTCGGATCATGGTTCTCCTCTAGAAGAGACCTTTTCCATTTTTAGCCAGAAGCCCCCAAAGATCTGCAACCAAGATGATGCCCTCGATCACAGGCTACGGGAGATGGACCGATGGATTGAGGAGCTCAACCACGTCGCCAAGGCTCACTTTGATGATGTCTGCACCGCTCCTCCTTTCTTCCTCCAAATTATGTAAGAGCCCATCCCGTCGAACTTCAAGCTTCGTCAATTCAAAAGCTATGATGGAACTTCTAATTTAGTTGATCATTTAGAGGCCTTCTAGACCATGATGCTACTCCACGATGCACCAGATGCTATTTTATGCCAAGCCTTTCTATCTACCTTAAAGAAAGCAGCGAAAAATTGGTACTTGACATTGAAGTCGGGCATGATCTACTCTTTTGAATAGATGAGCCATCAGTTCATGGCTCACTTCATCAGCAGCCGATGTCAGCACCGAAGTTTAGATTTCCTGATGAATGTCAAGCAGAAGCAGGGAGAATCCATCCGAACTTATGTCATCCAGTTTAATGCCATGGCATTAGAGGTTTGAGACCTGGACTAGTTAGTCGCCATGGCTGCTCTTAAGGGTGGCCTTTAAAAGAATGACTTGTTGTTCTCCCTGGAGAAGAAGTATCCCAGGGACTTCACCGATCTATTGGCTCGGGCCGAAGATTATGCCTGGGCTGAAGAGGCCTTCAGGGCCAAGAATGATGAAGTTGGTGGTGAGCGGCGAATCGGTAGGTCGGGTAGGTCCGTCGAAGAAGGAAAGCCGAGTGAAGCTTGATCGCATTCCCAGACTCCTTCTGGGCACAGGCAAACCCGAACTCCCCCTCGAGCCTGGGGGTAGGGAAGCCCTAATGGAAGGGCGCACTGAGATTCTCCCCAGCATCGAGGTTCTCCCTAATGAAGATTTCACAATTATGCCACCCTTAACGCTCCAAAAGTCCAACTGCTGATGGAAATTAGGGAACAACTTTTGAGATCGGAGATGATGTATTCTCGCCCCAGCAAGCACAATCCCAACAAGTTCTGCCTCTATCATTATGACCTTGACCACAACACTGAAGAATGCATTCAGCTTCGAGACAAAATCGAGTAGCTCGTCAGGAGAGGCCAGCTAGGTAGATTCCTCATATGCCAGCCTGAAGCAGGAGATGATCGGCCAAGGGTGCTGCCATAATCAGAGCCACCAATGATGAAGGAACAATAGAAAGGTTGGTTTTCTTCCATATCATCGATGCCACGTCTGGGAGGAGCTTGGTACTTCAGTGATCCATCATCTCCCAGTGTCAAAGCCAAGAGGAGCTCGCTCCAAATTGAGAAGGCCAGCATGAGATAGAGAGGTCGTTCGGCCCAGAGCTTATCGCCTAAAGGAACTTGAAGGAACAACACTCCCATGATCCTAAAACATAAAAAATCTAGGGATGCACTGCTAGTAACTTTCTTTCAATAAAATTCTTACATTTCAATAATATTATTTCTTGGTGCAAAAACTACGTAATGATAGGGAAGAAGCAATCAATAGTGGCCGTGTTAGGAACAGGAGGAGAACTTCGTCCTAACATGAGCCAATCAAAGTCCTTCAACCTCGGCCATAGGAGATAAGATCTCCCCCGAGGGTCCGGGCCAGTCTCGACTGCAGGAGATAAAATATCCCCAGAGCATCCGCATCAACCTCGACTGCAGGAGATAAGATCTCCTCCGAGGGTCTGAGCCAACCTCAGCTGTAGGAGATAAGATCTCCCCCGAGCGCCCGCATCAACCTTGGCTATAGGAGATAAGATCTCCCCCGAGCGGCCTGGTCAACCTCGATTGTAAGAGATAAGATCTCTCCCGAGTGCCCGCATTAACTTTGGCTAGAGATAAGATCCCTTCCGAGCGATCGTGTCAACCTCGGCTAGAGATAAGATCTCCCCGAGCGCCCGAGATAATCTCGGCTAGAGATAAGATCTCTTCGAAGCGCCCAAGTCAACCTTGGCTAGAGATAAGATCTCACCAGAGTGACCGTGTCAACCTTGGCTATAGGAGATAAGATCTCCCCTGAGCGTTCGCATCAACCTCAACTGTAGGAGATAAGATCTCCTCCGAGCGCCCGCATCAACCTCAATTGTAGGAGATAAGATCTCCCCCAAGGGTCCAGACTAACCTCGACTATAGGAGATAAGACTCCCTCGAGCGTCTGCATCAACCTCGGCTATAGGAGATAAGATCTCCCCTGAGCGACCATGACAATCTAGGCTCCCTGAGGGTCCTAGCCAACCTCGACTGCAGGAGATAAGATCTCCTCCGAGCGACCACATCAACCTCGACTAGAGATAAGAATCTCTTTTGAACGACCGTGTCAACCTCGGCTAGAGATAAGATCTCTCTTGAGTGCCCGAGATAATCTCAACTAGAGATAAGATCTCTCCAGAGTGCCCAAGACAACCTAGGCTAGAGATAAGATCTCTCTCGAGCGATTGTGTCAACCTCGACTGCAGGAGATAAGATCTCCCCCAAGTGCCCGCATCAACCTTGGCTGTAGGAGATAAGAACTCCTTCGAGTGCCTGCATCAACCTCGATTGTAGGAGATATGATCTACCCCAAGGGTCCAGGCCAACCTCGACTGCAGGAGATAAGATCTCCTCCGAGCGCCCGCATCAACCTCGACTATAGGAGATAAGATCTCCCCGGAGCGACCATGACAACCTCGGCTCCCTGAGGGTCCGAGCCAACCTCGGCTACAGGAGATAAGATCTCCTTCGAGCGATCGTGACAACCTTGGCTAGAGATAAGATCTCTTCCAAGCGACCATGTCAACCTCGACTAGAGATAAGATCTCTCCTGAGCGATCGTGTCAACCTCGACTGCAGAAGATAATACCTCCCTCAAGCGCTCGCATTAACCTTAGCTACACGAGATAAGATCTCCCCCGAGTGTCCGCATCAACCTCAATTACAGGAGATAAGATCTCCCCCAAGGGTTCGGACCAACCTCAGCTATAGGAGATAAGATCTCCTCCAAGTGCCCGCATCAACCTCGACTATAGAAGATAAGATCTCCTCCGAGCGATCGTGATAACCTCAGCTCCCCGAGGGTCCGGGCCAACCTCGACCGTCGGAGATAAGATCTCTTCCGAGCACCCACATCAACCTCGACTGTAGGAGATAAGATCTCACTCGAATGACCATGACAACCTCAATTAGAGATAAGATCTCTTTTGAACGACCGTATCAACCTCAACTAGAGATAAGATCTCTCCTGAGCGACCGTGTCAACCTCGACTGTGGGAGATAAGATTTCCCCCGAGGGTCTGGGCCAACCTCGACTATAGGAGATAAGATCTCCCCTGAGTGCCCGCATCAACCTCAGCTACAAGAGATAAGATCTCTCCCAAGCGATCGTGTCAACCTCAGCTGTAGGTGATAAGATCTCCACCGAGCACCCGCATCAACCTCGACTGTAGGAGAAAGATCTCCCTCAAGGGTCTGGGCCAACCTCGACTGCAAGAGATAAGATCTCTCCCGAGTGCCCGCATCAACCTCGGTTGTAGGAGATAAGATCTCCCTCGAGCGATTGTGACAACCTCAGCTAGAGATAAGATCTCTCCCGAGTGATCTTATCATCCTCGGCTAGAGATAAGATCTCTTCTAAGTGACCATGTCAACCTCGACTATAGGAGATAAGATCTCCATCGAGCACCTGCATCAACCTCGACTGTAGGAGATAAGATCTTCTCCGAGTGTCCGCATCAACCTCGACTACAAGAGATAAGATCTCCCCCGAGGGTCCGAGCCAACCTTGACTGTAGGAGATAAGATCTCCTTCGAGCATCTGCATCAACCTCGACTGCAAGAGATAAGATCTCCTTCGAGCGACTGTGTCAACCTCGACTAGAGATAAGATCTCTCTCAAGCGACCTAGACAACCTCGACTAGAGATAAGATTTTTTCTGCACGACCGCATCAACCTCAGCTAGAGATAAGATCTCTCCCGAGTGCCTGAGACAACCTCGGCTAAAGATAAGATCTCTCCCATGTGACTGTGTCAACCTCAGCTAGAGATAAGATCTCTCTCGAGCGAGCATCAGAGATACCCTTGACTTGAGATAAGATCTCTTTCAAACGCCCGAGACAACCTCGGCTAGAGATTAGATCTCTCTCGAGTGGTCATGTCACCCTCGGCTATAGGAGATAAGATCTCCCCGAGCGATCGGGCCAACCTTAGCTATAGGAGATAAGATCTCCCCTGAGCGCCCGCATCAACCTCGGCTGTAGAAGATAAGATCTCCCCCGAGGGTCCGAGCCAATCTCGGCTATAGAAGATAAGATCACCCCCGAGCACCCACATCAACCTTGGCTGCAAGAGATAAGATCCCCCCTAGCACCCATGCCAACCTCGGCTAGAGATAAGATCTCTCTCGAGCAATTGCGACAACCTTGGTGACAACCTCAGCTAGAGATAAAATCTCTCTCGAGCGATCAAGTCAACCTCGGCTGGAGATGAGATCTCCCCTGAGCTTCAACTTCAACCTCAACTTTGGCTGGAGATGAGATCTCCCCCGAGCTTCAACCTAAACTGGTGTAGAGCTCTAAAGAGGACTTCGACAATCGCCTTTTCTGCACTCCCTTCCTTCGAGTTTTGAACTCAAGAGTGGACGGGACTTATGTTGGGGATAAATCCCACTCCTACTGAAGTCCAATTCGATGCTCAGCCTAATGCAACCGATAGCCACGGAAGAGCTTCATCGGACGAGTCTTAGCCAAACTTCTTCAGCCGATCGAACTCCTCAGCGGTTGAGCTTCTTCCAAACTTTCCAACGGTCGAGTCTTAGTCGAACTTGTTTAGCTAGCCGAACTCATCAACGGTTGAGCTTCAGTCGAACTCCCATGAGAGTCGAACTCCCTCCGTGCCCCTCCAGTCGGACGTCTATAGGAGCCAAACTCCTTCCGAGCTTCTCCTTCGATCGAACTCCTCTAGAAGCCAAACTCCTCTCAGACTTCTCCTTCAATCGGATTCCTCCAGTAGATTACTCTCGAATAATCCCACCAGACGTATCCTCTTAAGGAGTCCGAACTCCTCTGGATTTGATATGTGTCAAAGTCCACCAACCAATGCTTGCTTTCTCAGAACTATGGCTATTGAATCTCGACGAACGATCGCCATCAATCTGCTGCAGATGATAGTGACCTACTATCAGGCAGTGATGACTGTCATCATTAATCTATTGCAGGTGGCGCTGCAGACGGTGCCATCCTCCATGTCTGACTCCGTCAGACCATGAGCGGCCCGCTATCAGGCAGCTGCAGCTATGACCATCAACCCGCTATAAGCTCTGCCTATAAAAAGGGACCCTCTAAATATGTTTTCTCTAAGCTTTAAGCTCTCCTCTCCTCCTCTAAACTTTGCCGGACTCATTCTTGAGCACTCCATTTCTGTTGGCTAGAAGAACTGACATGAGCGTCGGAGGATCCTACCAAAGCCACCACCACTGATTCTAAACGGAACATTATTTTGTAGATCACCGATGGTGACCTCATCCTCCTCCACTCTAGCTCAACCTAACGGCAATCAATTTTTGCACCAATAGGCATGATAGTAAATCAAAAATTAAAATCAAATAAGAAAGAAAAAGATTGATCAAATCGACCTAGATCTACACTACATCAAATGTAGGTATGAAGTTTATATATCAAATCTATTACCTAAGCAAGTTTAGATGTTCTAGCTTTTTGATCTGGGCTTGAGGATGAAGTCATGAGCCGCACACACATCCGGTCTCTAGGAGTCATCCACACGAGACTACGATCTCTGATCTGAAGTTCAATGCAGGAAATCAGCACAGCATGCTAGTATTATGCTGATCCTTCTTCAATGGCCGATCCGATGCTCCCTTCTTCAAAATTTGGACTCTCCAAAATATGAGAATGAAGATGAGAGTTTGCTGATCTGAGACTCTCTTAAAAAAAAACCTCGAAAGAAAGGAGGAGAGATTGAAAATAAAACAGCCTTAGAAGAAGAGCCTCTTCTTCTTCTCTTTTCTCTCACCTAAATACTTAGTTTGATGCCTATGGAAGCCCCATGCCCAAGAACACTCTTTCTATGATTTTTGCACACCCCAAACCTATCCCAAAGCTCTATATTTCATAAAAAAATCAAAATAAAATTCATCCAATAAATAGGAAAAAAGAAGAGTCCAAGTTAGGTCAAATTCTTAGACTAGAAATATTCAAACATGGGATGTTGTTGGGGCACCCAACTCTTGGGCGCATCCTCCATAATTTTTGGTGTAGACCAGCAAGGGAAGACGCACAAAAAAGGAGATTATTTTTGTGAAATAAGAGAAAAATTAATTAAAAGAGGGGGCAGCACTCAAGAGAAGATGTTTTGGTTAATAAGGATTCTATCTCATAGAATCCTAAGCAAAACCAATTCTTCCTTTGACTTTGTCTTCCACCTAACTTCCAAATATGACTTGGAGGGAGAGAGGGGGCATGAAAATCAGGAAGAAAGGGATTTTCCATGAAAAATACCTAAAAAATAGGTATGGGGCTTTGGGACCAAGGTGGCGCAACGAGATAGAGTCCTAGTCACACTAGGACTCCTATTTTGACTTGGTCAAATAAGATCTTTTAACCAAATAAAATCAAGATTAAACCAATCCGATTAAATAAGATCCTAACTCATTTAAGGACTTAATTAAATCAAATTATATTATATTTAATTTTGATTTATTTTTTAATCAAATTAGAAAATTGGGTTAATCCGAGTCCTAGTTAGACTAGGACTAGTTCTTCCTTGCACTTGGCTTATCCAATAAACCAATTGAACTTGATCCAATCATGCCCAAACTAAATTTAATTAAATTATATTTAACTAAAATCAATCTCAAATTATATTTAACTAAAATCAATCTCAAACTATTGGCTTAATCAAATTAAGCCAATTAGTAACCTAATTGCTAATCGATCCTCCTACAATACTTGCACTAGGTTAAACACAATTGTATGGATTGTTTAACCCTAGAATGATTCTTAATCATTTTTCAACCATCCGATCAGATCATAAGCTCTAATGTGTGTGATCTCATAGGCCTGAACCTAAGTTGATAGTATAAAAATAAATTTTTATACCAATTGAAGTGACCATCTAGCAATGATACCCGACGGTCGGATAGGTCGAAGGTGTAGAACACCATCCTTAGAACCCACGTGGATATAGTTTTCATATAATTCATCCCCTTGACCATAATATTCATAGGACACATTAGAGTTCAACTATCAACTCTGATCAAGTTGTCCATATTGTATTTCAAAATACTAAATCCATCTAATGGATTACCTTGGCCAAGATTTTGCTATATTGAAATAGAGTGATACATTCTTCTCCAACTCATAGAGTGGTCAATTCCATCTTGATCACACTCCAACTTTGTAAGTACTTGACTGTGCCCAGAAGCCTTCCATTGCTGAATTAGAAATTTAGTTAGTCTGGTATCAAAGCACAGTGAGTTGCTTGCAAGTCACTGAGGTGATCTCAGATCTAAGGGATACTTATACCTATATCCCATCAGAGACATTCTCGATAGTAGAATGCTTTGGAGTTGGTCACGTTCAATGATGATGTATCCATATATCTCACATGTATGCCATACCAGTGTCTTCACACATCTTGGTTAAGAGGATAACCAACCTATATGGCATATAGCGATCTATGCTCGATAGATGCTGTCATCCTAATTAACAACCTATCATTTAGTCATGAAGAAATTTAAGGACTAATCAATAAATCCTCTCTTTATCAAAACTAAATAGTCCTAAGAACTTCATCACAATAATGGAGTTCATTAGAAGATGTAAACTTATGATGAAAAAAATATTAAAATATTTTTAATTAATTAATAAATTAATTATAATATCTCAACCATCAAAAAGATGATGATTGGCTTTAGGATATAATTTCCAACACTCTAGAGAGGCAATTTCAAATCTAGAGCGATACGGAGATCCACCATATCAACTTACACCGGGCAACCTAACTGGAAACACTAGATTCAGAAGGTATAAGATGGATAGAACATCTCTTACCAACAACCAAGGCCAAATATCAATTATGCCACACTAAAGGGTGAGCTCCAAAGTATATGATACTGCCCGTGTACGTATACAATATAGCTCGAAACCTAGGAATGAAAGTGCAAATTGGACACTTTAAAGAAGAGAAGAAGACAACAACCTAAGATAATGCAAACAGATAATAACTATGACTACTTAAGATGATCGTCAGATAAATAGGATGGACATACACTAAAGATAGACAGACTATGTAGATAAAAAGAAGAAAAGTACTTAGAGAAGCATGCAGACAGACATAAATAACTCGAATACTATGTAGATAGATGACTTAATAAGAAAATTTTTTTTATATTTTTTCAGATTTAGAATAAACATGCTAATAGACTAAATACTGAATTTTTTTTGATTTTCTTGAAATAAATTTAGAATGAAACATAAGCATAAATTAAATAAACATAAAGCAATAACTAACTATAAACCAACAGTTAGTATAAATAGTTATAAACTTAACAGTTGGTATAAACAATTAAATAAACTAACTACTAACATACTATACAATAGTTAATATAAATAGTTACTATCAAAGCATATTAGATAGTCATTAACTGGTAAATAGTTAATGCTCGGCACTGGTGATTGCACGGTTATTTACAATGCAATCAAGATACTGAGGGTATGAGAAGATATTTGAGTTGTTTATCCTGACTGCACGGTTGTTTACAATGCAGCCTTTACCAGCCTCAGGATTGGTTTACCCTTCATGGTTGACTATTGTTTTATAGAGCAACCTCGTGTAGTGCTTGGATGGTTTTTCTCATACTACGATATCTCCATTTATAGTACTAGATAGTAGTTTCTACAGTAGTACTATTATATCTGCTCCATTACTGAGCAGTGGTTTCTGCAACAGTATCGAGCTATAGTGCTGCATAGTAACTATGAACAGTAACTTTGAATAGTAACAATAAATAGTAACTATGAACAGTAATATGAACAATAATTAAGAACTAATTATGAAGAAAAGCATCTTTTATTTACATAGAAGTACTTACATTAGTACTGAAGAAAGCTCAAAAACACATCATACAAGCTTAAACAAACTTATTTATATACCAGATACACCAAGCATGCTTAATACAAGCTAATACATGCTAATCACACTCTAAACATACTTACATATTTACAAGAGAGCTTTGGCAAGATTTTTCTCTCAGAAGAAGAAGATGAATAGTAGAAGGAAAGAGAAATGAATATGGAATAGAGAAGTGAAGGAAAGGGCTAACGAAGAGGAGAGGAGAAGGTTCTCTAAAAGAGAATGATGTCGAAGAAAGAGAGGGAGTTTTGATGTATTTATAGGTGGAAAAAGTAATGGAGTGGAGGGTTATGTAGAGATTATGTGGTGGAGGACATCTGTATGGTAAGGGACAAAGTGGATGTCAAAGTGAAGAAGTGTAGCATATGAGATGAGAAGATGAGGAGATAATGAAGGAAGAAGATGAGATGATGAGGAGATAATGAAGGAAGAAGATGAGAAGGAAAGAAAGGAAGAAGAGAAGAGAAGGGAGGAAGGAAGAAAAAAGAGAAGCTCCACCTTAGCTTTGGGAAGTAGCAAGAGAGAGAAGAGAAGAGACTCTCAACTCTCTAGGTGGAGCCTTCCTGCACTTGGTTGCTCAGGCTATCGACTGCTCACTCCACCTCCTCCTCCTCCTCCAGCTAAAGCCCTTCCCCTCTATTTATAAATAATGATGAAGGGGCGGTGCAGACTTCACTTGATTTGGAGTCCGTAGATTTGAGACTGAATGAAGTCCTAATCTTTCTATATCTATCTTTTTCTATAACTATACTATTAGAAATCTTCCTGTAGATCATTATGCATCACTTCAGGAGTACTGTAGAGAATCTTCCTGTAAATCATTATACATCACTTCAGGAATACTGTAGGTCGATTGATAGCTTTTATCAACTGTTGATCATTTATTTGGCTAGGCAATAGTGGCTGTAGGTATAAACATTGTTCTAAGATGTACCTACAAGAAAATATTCTACCAAAGTTTTTGTAGAGGTTAGTAAGAAATCTTTTTACTTCATTTTTTTTCCTTTTAATGAGAAGTATGGTCCTCTTCTCACTTCTGGATGGTAGGTCATAAAATCATCATTATTGTAGGCATATTTTGGTTCTTCTTTTATTCTTGGAAATCTGGAAGTTGAAGCCTTATGCTGTTGACAATTTTCTCGAAAATATTTTCCATACATTTTTCTGTAAGGTGATGAGGCTCTGTTGAAGGCTTTTTTAGCTATTTCCTCATTACTGTTAGGAGGATCCATTAGTAACTTTATACAATGTAGATAATGAGATCCACTCAAAGCCTTTTCCAATTTTAATCGTTGAATATTGGCCCTTCATCAAAATGATTCCATCTTTTAACATACATTCTTCTGGTGAGAAAAAAATGGGAATCGATCTGCTCTTAAATCAAAGTTCCATTTAAGTATCCAAGGATATCCAGTTTCTGCACAGAACTTCATGAGATTGAAATCTTCAAGATCGCGGAATCTTCTAACAACTTCAGTCTTCATACTTTCAGAGAGCATTTCAAAATTTATTTCATTATTTGTAGTAGAACCAAACAGGAAGGTGTTCCCAAAATTTGAACTTTATAAACCAAGAATGCTTATATTCTAAATTTTGAGTATAGATGAGGTTGGTCCATGCCTCTTGATAGTCCTAGTAAGAGATTTCCAAATCTCCATAATTTCTTATCTTTACAATTTTTGCAGAATTTGGGTTGAACTCTGAATCCCCGTTGCCAAGGGTTAAGACCTTTATGATAAGAAGTTTTGAGAAGGCCACCTCACCATTTTTCTGATAATTATGATGGACATGTATGCTTTTGGTTTGATTATGGATTTCTTCATAGTGGACTCCGGTTCTTTTGTTGAGATTAGGGATATGGAAGTCTTCTTTTGGAAGATAATTTATTTGATCTCTAATATTGAGATTTTGATCATGGGCTTCAAGAGGGAAAAGAATCTCTTCAGCTTTGAATTCATAGGGACAAATTGGATCTGAGTATGAAGGGACATGGGAAGGAGATGGTTAACTTGCCTGACCAAAAGACTGACTTCCTTGAGCTTGGATTCCTCCAAAATATGATTTCCTGTTAAAAGACAATGGAGTTAGTTTTTTAGATAAGGTATTATCCCTGTAACGTTGTTTTTCATTATAAGGAGAAATTCCTTGAAGTTCTGAGGCTAGAATTTTGCTACAAAAATTAGACTCTTTATCAAGACCACAAAGATCGTAGAGAGTAAACCAATCAGAAAACCAATTTGTTGACCTTTCCTTGGTAGTTTTAATAATTTCTTTTATTTGCATAAAAGTGTTTTCTAATTTGATCATATAATTCACCAAGGTAATGAAAAATTTATGAAAATTCATTTTCTGATTGAATGCATGAGATTGCCAAAACCTATTGATTAGAGAATAGCATTTTAGGGAATGTTTAGTATTATAGAAGGAAGGACATTCATGCTCAGAGTAGAAAATAATATCTTTATTAAAGATATAAGGATGTGGAATTAAATCTTGTTCTAACCTTAGATCCCTGTCTAAAATCTTATTGGATAAGCTTGTTGGAGATAAGATTATCCTATCATTGTCCCAATAAGATTCTCCACATTAAAGATTATAGTTATATAGAAGTGTTGCTAGAGAAGATTTTTTGTAATGTCAATATAAAGATTTGCAATATCATCAAGATACTTTCGAAATTCATATAATAGTTCTTCTCTTAAAAGTATTTTAGCTAGTTCTAGAATTGGCTCTAAAAGAAGGATTTTATCTTCTATCTGAATATTTACTTTAAGTCATTTTATATTTATCTCAGGTATTATATGTCCACTTCTAATTATTTTTCTAAAGAAGCATTGTAGAGAACTCCAATGTTCTTTGTTGTAGAGATATATTATTAAAAAATGAGAATAAGGTAGAAAGATTTGAATTATTTCATAATTCAATAATGTAAACCATTTGGAATAACATCGGGCCCCTCTAATCTTTTTTACTATTTTTTGTCTACATGGGATCTGATATTTCAACCATTGGAGTAACTCATCTAAGGTCTTATGATTATTTATAAATCTTAATTTTTTTCTTCTTAATTTAATTTTGAACTTATTTTTCCCTAGCTTAGAGTCTCTAGTTATGAGGGATAATTCATTTAAATATTTTACTTCAACTACTTTTCTTAGCTGGTTGAAGAGAGACTCTTCAGGATAGAAATTTAATATTACCTTTTCGCCATTTATCTTTGTAATAATACCTTTATCTATAATAGTGAAAGGGTTTATTGAAGTTATAAAGGGATCTCCTAATATAACTTCATGACTTAGGGTTTTATCTAAAAAGAGGGATGTTTGGATGTAGGTGTTTCCTACACAAACATAAGCATTAGAGATTTTATGTCTTATCCAATGTTTCTCACCATTTGCTAGTTTAATATCTCGAGTTGTTTTCTCAAAATATTCTAAAAGAATTAAGTTTTTCCTAATATAATTTATATCAGCTCCAGAGTCTATCAAAGCTTTGGTTTTAAAATAATAGCCTCTAATTTTGAGTAAGATTCATAGAACCATTTTTGAATTTCATGCTTATCATTGGATCCTAAGAAATCTTCATTATCATCATTAATTAATGGAGCTTTTTCTTTAAAAATTCTAGTGGCTTTAGAAGTGTCTTCCTCAAGGCCTTTGCTTGGGTGAGTCCTTGAATATGACATCAAAAGAGCTATATTTCTCATGTCATTAGGAATCTTTTTGGCTCTTTTGTCATAATACTTCTTTTTGGATTTTTTGTGAAATTTAGAATAAGATTTATTTATTGGAAATCTATCTTGATAGCAAAGATTATCAAGTTTTATTCTTCTAAGTATTCTTTGCTGACTCAAATTATCATCAATTAGTTTAGATCCAATAATCCAGATGTAATGAGGAACTCTACAATCAATGCTACCAAAGCCTTCATTCTTTATGCTAGATCTAATCAAATCTGAGAATAAACTAGGTAGTTTGCAAATAATCTCTTGATCTGGATCTAAAGAAATCTTAATTGTACAAATGTTAAGATCTATCCTAAAACTAATTCTATATGTTTGTATGATATTTGTAATATCTACAAAATCTAAAGGACAATCTAAGCAATGGCTTCTATTAGATTTCCTCTTGATAGCATCTAAAATTTCATTCTTTTGATAGTCAGTGGGATGGTAATCCCACCAACTCCTTAATTATCTTCAAAGATATGATGCTATCTCCATTGTCTCCTTTGAATTATTATAAATCTTGTTAGAATTTGAATTTAATATCTGTTTATTTTCAGCAAATTCCTCAAGATTCTAATTGAATTCAATGGCAGATGTAGTATCAAAGATGTCTTCCGAATACAAAACTACCTGGATAAGTCTAGGACAATGGAATTCTAAGTTGGGAGTCCAAACCATAAGATTATTCCTAAAGATTTGGTTAGTTTTATTATTAACATTATCTACAAAGTCATCTAAGACTAAATTATTATAACTTTCTTCAGATTTTTCAGATAATACTTTATCAGACTTCTCTAAAGAATAGCCTTTTTTATCTATAAAGATATAGGGTTCCCATTCAAATAATTTAGAAGGCTTAGAACCTTTTATTCTATAAATTTTTCTAATTTTAATAGATATTTTCAAAGATAATGTAGACTTTCTTAAAGCTAAAAGATCTAATTTAGCCTTAGAATGTACTATCTGATCTTCATTTTTTAAAATTATTTTATTAGACTCTAAAGGCTCTAAGGGGACAGACTCTATAGACGAGACTGACTCTATGGATGGGACTGACTCTATGGACATAGACTCTAATTTATTTAACTCATGAAATACATACCTAATAATAGATCTTAATCTGGCCACTAATTCTAGCTCATGAGAATCTATAGTAGGCAAGAGGAAGTTCATTAATTTCTTCTTGATAAATATACCACTTTTTAATTAGAAGATGTTCAATAGGAATTTCATCAGTGAGATCAGAATCTTCCTTTTGCATTCCTACAGTGTCAAGGGCAAGGCTAGAGAAGCTCTCCTACCTCTCAACCTGAACTAAGAGATCAACCTTAATGGTTTCTTCTATTTTTTCAGTAGATACTTTAGAAGGACTGGCTTCTAAACTAGGGTTACCTACTTCTCCTTCAACCTTAGTTAGATTAAGAGGATGAATAGGTCTCTCCGCAAGACTACCATAAATCTTCCAAGACTGAAAAAGCAAGTTAATTTTTAATGTCTGAGCTTCAGGCTTAGCTTTTTTTAGACCCTTAGGATAATATTGATCATACTAGTCAAAGAAGAGAATATGTCTCTCTTTGGCCCTCATTTGGTTGAACTAGATTTTTCTAATAAAGTCTCTTTGAGTTTTATCATGGAAGCTAAAGAATTTCTTTTTTCTATATTTTTTAGGCTCAAAACTTTTTTAAGTAGTTCTTTATTAATTTGGAGCTTAGCAATCTCAAGATCAGGCAGATAAGATCTATCAACATTATGAGCTATATTTATAATTCTTATTTTTATATTACTAGAAGGATCATCATAAGTATCTAGAGTAGTTATTATCTCATACTTATCTAAACTATTTTCTAACTCCTCTATGATTACAAAATTAGATTTTTTTGTAGTCATCATCCTTAGAAAGATAAGTTACCATCCTCAGGCCAAGTTGTGCGAGAAAAAAGAGATTGATTGATACCAGCCATACCTCACCCTCACAAGATACTAGCCATACCTCATCCTCACAAATCTATGACTTACTGATCCTAAACACACACCTATCCATCGACTTAATCAAACGGGTCCTTAGTGCATGGTGACTGAACAAATGAGAAATGAAGTTATCGGAACAAGTCTGCTATGAAAACCTCCATATAATCCAAATGAACAAATGAGAGATGAAGCTGTGGGAACAAGTCTACTATGAAAACCTCCGTATAATCAGACACCAATTCCTTCCCTCCGGCACAAAAAAGAATAAGGCTCTGATACCATAGTTGTCTTTTTTATGCTGGGGGGAAGGGATTGGTATCTGATTATACGAAGGTTTTTGTAGTCGACTTATTCCCACAGCTTCATTTCTCATCTATTCAATTGGATTATATGGAGGTTTTCATAGTGGACTTATTTTCACAGCTTCATTTTTCATCTGTTCAGTCACTGTGCTATAAGAACCTATTTGATTAAGCCAATGGACAGGCATGTGTTTAGGGTTAGTAAGTCGCAGATTTGTGAGGGTGAGGTATGGCTGATATCTTGTGAGGATGAGGTATGGCTGGTATCGACCAATCTCTTTTATTCTGCACAACTTGGCTTGAGGGTGGTGAGTAACCTATCTTTCTAAAGACAATGACTACAGAAAAATCTAATTCTGTAACTACAGAGGAATTAGAAAATAGTTTAGATAAGTATGAGATAATAACTACTCTAGATACTTATTATAATCCTTCTAGTAATATAAAAATAAAAATTACAAAAATAGCTCATAATGTTGATAGACCTTATCTGCCTGGTCTTGAAATTGTTGAGTTCCAGATTAATAAAGAGCTACTTAAAAAAGATTTTGAATATGAAGAATATCGTAAAAAATAGTTCTTTAGCCCCCATAACAAAACACAAAAAGACTTTATTAGGAAAGTCTGGCTCAGCCAAATAAGGGCTAAAGAGAGACATATTCTTTTCTTTGACCGGTTTGATCAATATTATCCTAAGGGGCTTGAAAATATTAAGCCTGAAGTACAAACATTAAAAATTAACTTGCTTTTTCAGTCTTGGAAGATTGATGGTAGTCTTGCCAAGAACCCTATTCATCCTTTAAACCCAACTAAGGTTGAAGAAGAAATAGGTAAACCTAGTCTAGAAGCTAGTCATTCTGAAGTATCTACTATTAAAATAGAAGAAACTCTTAAGATAGATCACTAAGTCTAGTTTGAGAGGCAAGAAAGCTTCTCTAACCATGCCCTTAACTCTATAGGAATGCAAGACGAAGACTATAATTGTTTTGATAAAATTTCTATTGAACATCTTTCGATTAAAAAGAGGTATATTTATCAAGAAAAAACTAATGAAATCTTGAAAATTGTATCCTAAAGTCAATCGTCAGCCTGTTAATGGTTGAGATATTGTAATTAATTTATTAATTAATAAAAAATATTTTAGCATCTTTTTTCTTCATAAGTTTACATCTTCTAATAAACTCCATTGTTGTGATGAAATTCATAGGATTATTTAGCTCCGATAAAGAGAAAATTTATCGATTAGTTCGTAAATTTGTTCACGACCAAATGATAGGCTGTTAATTAGGATGACAGTATCTATCATGCATAGGCCGCTATATGCCATATAGGTTGGTTGTCCTCTTAAACAAGGTGTATGGAGACACCGGTATGGCATATAGGTGAGATGTATGGGTACATCATCATTGAATGTGACCAACTCTAGAGCATTCTGCTATCAAGAATGTCTCTAATGGGATATAGATATAAGTATCCCTTAGACTTGAGATCACCTCAGTGACTTGCAAGCAACTCACTGTGCTTTGGTACCAGACTAACTGAATTTTTAATTTAGCAATGGAAGGCTTCTAGGCATAGTCAAGTACTTGTGAAGTTGGAGTGTGATCAAGATAGAATTGACCACTCCAATAGTTGGAGAAGAATGTATCACTGTATTTTAATATAACAAAATCTTGGCCAGGATAATCCATCAGATGGATTTGATATTTTAAAATATAATATGGACAAGCTGATTAGAGTTGACGGTTGAACTCTAATGTATCCTATGAGCATTATGGTCAAGGGGATGAGTTATATAGAAACTATATCCACATGGGTTCTAAGGATGGTGTTCTACACCTTCGACCTATCCGACCGTCGGGTATCATTGCTAGATGGTCACTTCGATTGGTACAAAAATTTATTTCTATGCTATTGACTTAGGTTTGGACCTATGAGGTCACATACATTAGAGCTTATGATCTAATCTGATAGTTGATCAATGATTTAGAATTGTTCTAAGGTTAAACAATCAATATGATTTTGTTTAACCTAGTGCAAGTATTGTAGGAGGACCGATTAGCAATTAAATTACTAATTGACTTAATTTGATTAAGCCAATAGGTTGAGATTAAGTTTAATTAAATATAATTTAATTAGATTTAGTTTGGGCTTGATTGGATCAAGTTCAATTGGTTAATTGGATAAGCCAATTGCAAGGAAGAACTAGTCCTAGTCTAACTAGGATGCGAATTAACCCAATTTTCTAATTTAATTAAAAATAAATTAAAATTAAATGTAATTTAATCAAATCCTTTAATGGGTTAGGGCCTTATTTAATTAGGTTGGTTGAATCTTGATTTTGTTTAGTTAAAAGATCTTGTTTGACCAAGTCAAAATAAGAGTCCTAGTGTGACAAGGACTCCCTATCTCCTTGCACCACCCTGGTCCCAATGCCCCCCATACCTATTTTTTAGGTATTTTTCATGGAAAATCCCTTTCTTTTTGATTTTCATGCTCTCTCTCTCCCTCCAAGTCATATTTGGAATTTAGGTGGAAGACCAAGTCAAAGGAGGAATTGGTTTTGCTTAGGATTCTATGAGATAGAATCTTTGTTGACCAAAACATCTTACCTTGAGTGCCGCCCCATCTTTTAATTAATTCTTCTCTTATTCTATGAAAATAATCTCCTTTTTTGTGCACCTTCCTTGTGGATCCATGCTAAAAATTGTGGAGGAGGTACTCCTTGTGGATCCATGCCAAAAATTATGGTGGAGGCACCCAAGAGTTGGGCGCCCCAACAACTTTCCATGTTTGAATATTCCTAGTCTAGGAATTTAACCTAACTTGGACTCATCTTTTTCCCTATTTATTGGAATAATTTTATTTTGATTTTATTATAGAATATAGAGCTTTGGGAGAGGTTTGGGGTGCACAAAAATCAAAGGAAGAGGGTCCTTGGGCATGGGGGTTCCATAGGCACCAAACTAGGTGTCTAGGTGAGAGAAAAGTGAAGAAGAAGAGGGTCTTCTTCTATGGCTATTTTATTTTGAATCTCTCCTCCTTTTTCTTGAGTTTTTTTTGAGAGAGTCTCAGATCAGCAAACTCTCATCTTTCTTCTCATATTTTGGAGAGTCCAAATTTTTAAGAAGAAAGCATCGGATCGATCGTCGAAGAAGGATCAGCATGGTACTAGCATGCTGTGCTGATTTCCTGCATCGAACTTTAGATCAAAGATCGTAGGCTCATGTGGATGACTCCTAGAGGTCGGATATGTGTGCAGCTTATGACTTCATCCTGAAGCCTGGATCAGTAAGTTAGAATGTGTAAACTTGCTCAAATAATAGATTCGATCTATAAACTTTATACCTGCATTTGATGTAGTGTAGATCAAGATTGATTTGATCAACCTTTTTCATTCTAATTTGATTTTAATTTTTGATTTAATATTATACCTTAATCATGTAACAGATCTAAGATCTAGGTATTTACATGGTTATTTAAATAAATTTTAAATTTATTTAAGTCTTTCGCTGCAAGATCTTGAAAAAGTTTCAAGATTTACCTATGAAATCCTAGATCTGGTTCCTTCAATTGGTATTAGAGCCAGGTTCTTATTACATGATTTTTATGCATGTCTAGATTATTTTTTAGATTATATCTAATTTATAATCTAATTATTAAATTTAAAATTTAAAAAAAAAATAAATAAAATATTTTAGATTGCACGGACTGCCAAAAGGTTGTCCTACTGTAAGGTTTACCCCTTACAGTAAATAGGTTGTCCTAGTACGTGCTGATCTAAAATTTTAGATTAGATTTAAGAAATTTTATGATCTAATGAAAAATATTTTAATCTAATTTCAATCATCATAAATGTGCTAGATTTGATCTAGGAAGATTTATGATTGATTATTATTGAAACTATTTTAATTACATGAACCTGTTTAGATTAGATCTAAAGTAGTTTTATGTTTACTTTACTTGCATATTGATTATGAATCAAACATGCAACTTGGTTGATAGAACCATGTTGTAAAATTATTTTACAAACATGAAAATTATTTTTGAAAAGCTGAAACCCAACCCTCAACCCAAAACATAATTGAGAATTAAGAAGTTGATTGATTAGAATCTAGGATTGTGAATTGAAGATCCTAAGACACAAATCATAACACATTGGGTTAAATGGGTTAGTGGGGATTTGGTCTATTAATTGGATTAAACCTAGGTTTAGATTAAAGAATGAACTTAATTAGCGAATTGACTAAATCTAATCAACTGTTATCTTAGATTAGGTCAAGGATTCTCTAGATCAATTATAATAGTTCTAGTTGGTCAAGTTCATATCTTAAACAAGACCCAAGATGGACTTGATTCTTGGCTACGTGGCCTAGCACAAACTATTAGGTTGATCTAATTAAAACTAATTAGACCAGTTGGTGTCTAAGGTAAACTAGACCAGTAGTTTTTAATTAGTTATGAACCTATCTTTAGATGTACATAGGTGGGCCAACCAAAGTTGGGCTTGTATATAGTCTATGTAGATTCTAATACCCACTAAGGAATTAGGGTAATTCCTCGAATTGAAGGTAGAGGCTATCAATTCGAATAAAATAGTGGAAGAAACCTTTTGATTAAAGTCCAAATCTTTAAGTTTAATGAATCAATTACTAATTAGATTTTAATTTTCCATTGTGCAGACATGGCCACTTCTCTATCGCTCCGATCATTATCGGACAATGATAAGTTGATGGGATCCAACTTTGGTAGCTGGTACCAAAAGTTGAAGATTATCTTGGAGCATGAATGGATCCTATATGTACTGATGGATCCTGCACCTAAGGAGCCAGCTGCCAATGCATGTGGAACAATCAGAGACACTCATCAAAAGTGGCTCAATGATCAAACCACGATGCACTACGTTATGCTGGCTGCGATGAGCGATGAGTTCAGTCATAAGTTTGAGACCGCTCAGCCAAATGAAATGCTCCTAGTGTTGGAGGATACTTTTGGCACACTTTATGACGTTGAGAGGCACAAGACTAGTTGTGCCATCCTCAACACCAGAATGCGGGATGGTGTCTCTATCACTGATCATGTATTGTACATGATTGAGCTGATAGAGTGCTTGAGCAAGCTCGGCTTTTCCTTGCACAAACAACTTGGGAAAGATGCAATACTGAACTTGCTGCCCAAGTCTTATCCCCCATTCCTTACACATTATAGAATGTCAAAGCCTGAAGTGGACTACCATGGGTTACTGGGGTTACTTCAGAATTTTGAGAAGGATCACCAACTCCATAAGGAGTTGGTGAACTTAGTTGGAGGTTCATCTTCTCATTCTCAATCCTTTAGGAAAGGGAAGAAGAACAAGATGAAAAAAGCCAAGAAGGTGCATGTTCATGCTAGGACACCTGTGCAGGCTCAGACCCCAAAGACCAAGCCTGATAAGAGTCAAGCTGAATGCTTCTTTTGCAAGAAGCGGGGGCACTGGAAGAGGAACTGTCCTCAATACATTACGTCCCAAGATCCGAATAGGCAGAGAAAGAAGCAAGCTATTGCTGGGTAAGGTATTTATATGATAACTTCTTAAAATTTTTTTATTTATGATATTACTAACTGGGTATTGGATACCCGTAGCCCTTACCATATTTGCAATTCGTTGCAGGGGTTGCATGTCAGTAGAAGATTCGAGCAAGATGAGAGATTCTTGAACGTTGGAGATAAAAGACCAGTTCTAGTTCTAGCTTTAGAAATTTTAAAACTTATATTTGAATCCCATATCGCCGTTCTTAGTGATTATCATTTTTGTCCTAATTTTTTTTTTAAATATCATTTTTGTAGGCCTTTTGGCCATGAACAATTATGAAATTTCAATGAAGAAATGAGTTTATAATGTCATTATGAATGGTGTTACTACTTTCTGTGGATAATTGAACAATGGTGTATATATGTTATCACAACATGTTAATGTAGTCTATTCTACTAGTAAGCACCCTAGGTTAGATAGTATATTAGATATCTACTTATGACACTGTAGGCTAGGTCATATAAATAAGAATAGGATAAATAGGTTGACTCAGGAGGGAATCCTCGAAGTTAATGATTGTGAATCACTTCCAACCTATGAGTCCTGTCTTCTTGGTAAAATGACCAAGTCACCTTTCACTAGAAAAGGTGAGAGAGATAATAAGTTCTTAGGTCTAGTACATATTGATGTATGTGAACCAATAAGCACAAGTGCCAGAGGTGGATATGTCTATTTCATCACTTTCACAGATGATCTATCCAGATATGGATATGTCTATCTGATGAAACATAAGTTAGATTCTTTTGAAATGTTCAAATGATTCCGAAGTAAAATAGAAAAACAAATCGAAAAGAGTATTAAAACTCTTCAATTTGATCGAGGAGGAAAATACCTTTCTAGTGAGTTTCTCATATATCTAGGAGAGAATGGAATTCTCTTCCAATGGACTTCTCTTGGAACACCACAACATAATGGTGTGTCTGAAAGGAGGAATCAAACTCTATTAGACATGGTCTGATCCATGATGGGGATTTGCCAACTTGCTGATATTCTTCTGAAGATATGCACTCAAATTGACTTGTTATCTATTAAATAGGGTTCCAAGTAAGTCTGTAGTTAAACCCCCATATGAGATATGGACATGACGTAAGCCAGCACTTTCACACCTTAGGGTTTGGGGGTGCCCAACTTATGTCAAACAGTTAGTTACAGACAAACTTGGACCAAGGTCTGACAAGTGTACATTCATAGGATACCTAAAAGAGACCAAATGATACTATTTCTTCCATGCTGATGAACAAAAGGTGTTCGTTAGTCTTAGGACAACCTTTTTGAAAAAGAAGTTTCTTGATGAAGGAACTATTACCTCTAAGGTTGAACTCGATGAAGTTCAATAGGTAAAAAGTCCGAAACAGAATGTTGAACCTAAGTCGGATTTGATCAGATCAGATTCGAAGCCTAGCAAACCCGCACCATTAAGGCGATCTGGCAGAGTACCCACCATCCAGATAGATACTATGGATTCTTGGTCCAAGATGGTGATCCTATCAAACTCGATGAGAATGATGAGGACTCGATCACTTATATGGATGCAATGTAGAGATCCGACTCTAAGAAATGGCTAGAAGCCTTGAGATCCAAAACAGATTCCATGAAGGTTAATGATGTATGGACATTAATTGATCCATCTGAAGGGGTTAAATCCATTGGGTATAAATGGATCTTCAAAGGAAGAGGGACACAGATGAAAAGATGGAGACCTATAAAGTCTGTCTAGTTGTCAAGGAATATCGTCAACGTTATGGTATTGACTATGATGAGATGTTCTCCCCTATGGCAATGCTCAAGTCCATTCGGATCATGCTTACCATTGCTGTCCATCTGGACTATGAGATCTAGTAGATGGATGTGAAGACAACTTTTCTAAATAGAGAGCTGATCGAAGAGGTATATATGATATAAACTGAAGGGTTCACATCCACAGATGTGTCCAATGTGTGCAAGCTTCAGAGATCTATTTATGGATTGAAGCAGGCATCTCAAAGTTGGAACATACATTTTGATAAAGTGATCAAAACGTATGGCTTCGTTAAGAACGGAGAAGAATTCTGCATTTACAAATGGGCAAATAGTCTAGCAGTGGTATTTCTTATTTTGTATGTGGATGATATTCTCTTAATCAGAAATGACATTCCCATACTACAAGGAATAAAAGTTTAGTTGTCATCATAGTTCTCCATGAAGGACTTAGGTGAAGCATCCTACATCCTAGGGATGAAGATCTATAGGGATGGATCTAAAAGAATGCTTGGTATATCCCAATCCACGTACATAGAAACTGTACTGAAGAGATTTAGCATAGAGAATTTCAAAAAGAGCTATCTTTCAATAGGCCAAGGAATTTCTCTCTCTAAGAAGGATTGTCCGACAACTCCTGAAGAGAGAGAGTGTATGAGTAGAATTTTATATGCTTCGATAGTGGGGTCTATTATGTATGCAATGACATATATGAGATCAGATATGGCATACTCACTAGGAGTAGTGAGTAGATACCAGTTTGACTTTGGAGAAAATTACTGGAAGGTGGTTAAAACTATCCTTAAGTATTTGAAAAATATTAAGGACCAATGGTTGGTTTATGGTGAGTCAGATTTAAAGCTTGTGGGTTTACAAACTCTAGCTTTCAATCTGATCATGATGATAGTAAAAGTGTGTTGGGATATATCTTTACTCTAAATGATGGAGCCATCTGCTGAAAAAGTTTCAAGCAGCATATAGTGGCTGACTCTGTTTGCGAAGCAGAGTACATGGCCGCATCAGATGCAGCAAAGGAAGCTATGTGATTGAAAAAGTTCATCAAAGAGCTTGGAGTAGCACCCTCCATTGATGGTCCAGTCCTGCTCTATTGTGACAACACTGATGCCATAGCTCAAGCAAAGGAACCGAAGGCACACCAGTGAACAAAGCACATTTTGCATTGCTTTCATTTGGTCCGTAAGATTGTGGATCGTGGTGACGTTGATCTTTAGAAGATTCATAAGAAAGAGAACCTAGCTGACCCCTTCACTAAAGCCCTAGAAATCAAGGAGTTCGACAACCATAAGTCAAAGATGGGTATTAGATATCGTGCTGAGTGGCTTTAGGATAAGTGAAAGTTGTTGAAAATTATGTTCTAAAGCCAATCATCAGTCTGTTGATGGTTGAGATATTATAATTAATTTATTAATTAATGAAAAATATTTTAGCATCTTTTTTCATCATAAGTTTACATCTTCTAATGAACTCCATTATTGTGATGAAGTCCTTAGGACTATTTAGTTTCGATAAAGAGAGGATTTATCGATTAGTCCTTAAATTTGTTCACGATCAAATAATAGGCTGTTAATTAGGATGACAGTATCTATCGAGCATAGGTTGCTATATGCCATATCGGTTGGTTATCCTCTTAACCAAGGTGTGTAGAGACATTGGTATGACATACAGATGAGATGTATGGGTACATCGTCATTGAACGTGATCAACTCCAGAGCATTCTACGGTCGAGAATGTCTCTGATGGGATATAGGTATATGTATCCCTTAGACTTAAGATTACCTCAGTGACTTGCAAGTAACTCAGTATGCTTTGGTATCAGACTAACTGAATTTCTAATTCAACAATGAAAGGCTTCTAAGCATACTCAAGTACTTGTGAAGTTGGAGTGTGATCAAGATAGAATTGACCACTTCAAGAGTTGGAGAAGAATGTATCATTGTATTTCAATATAGCAAAATCTTGGCTAGGGTAATCCATCTGACGGATTTGGTATTTTGAAATACAATGTGGACAACTTGATCTGAGTTGATAGTTGAACTCTGATGTATCCTATGAGCATTATGATCAAGGGGATGAATTATATGAAACTATATCTACATGGGTTCTAAGGATGGTATTCTACACCTTCGACCTATCTGACTGTCGGATATCATTGCTAGATGGTCACTTTGATTGATATAGAAATTTATTTCTATGCTACTAGATTAGGTTCGGACCTATGAGGTCATACACATTAGAGCTTATGATCTGATCGGATGGTTGATCAACGATTAAGAATTGTTCTAGGGTTAAACAATCAATACGATCGGTGTTTAACCTAGTGCAAGTATTGCAGGAGGATCGATTAGTGATTGAATTGCTAATTGGCTTAATTTGATTAAGCCAATAGGTTGAGATTAAGTCTAATTAAATATTATTTAATTAGATTTGGTTTGGGCTTGATTGGATCAAGTCCAATTGGTTAATTGGATAAGCCAAGTGCAAGGAAGAACTAGTCCTAGTCTAACTAGGACTCGGATTAACCCAATTTTCTAATTTGATTAGAAAATAAATTAAAATTAGTTCTAATTTAATCTAATTTAATTAAGTTTTTAAATGGGTTAGGGTCTTATTTAATTGGATTGGTTTAATCTTGATTTTATTTGATTAAAAGATCTTGTTTGGCCAAGTCAAAATAGGAGTCCAAATGTGACTAGGACTCCCTATCTCCTTGCGCCACCCTGGTCCCAATGGCCCCCATACATACTTTTTAGGTATTTCTCATGGAAAATCTCTTTCTTCCTAATTTTCGTGCCCCCTCTCTCCCTCCAAGTCATATTTGGAAATTAGGTGAAAGACCAAGTCAAAGGAGGAATTGGTTTTGCTTAGGATTCTATGAGATAGAATCCTTGTTGACCAAAACATCTTTTCTTGAGCATCGCCCCTTCTTTTAATTAATTCTTATCTTATTCTATGAAAATAATGTCCTTTATTGTGCACCCTCCCTTACTGGTCCATGCTAAAAATTGTAGAGAAGGCGCCCAAGAGTTGGGCGCCCCAACAACTTCCCTTGTTTGGATATTCCTGGTCTAGGAATTTGACCTAATATAGACTGTTCTTTTTCCCTATTTATTGGATGAATTTTATTCTTATTTTTTCATAAAATATAGAGCATTAGGAGAGGTTTGGGGTATGAAAAACTTAGAAGAAGATGGTCTTTGGGCATGAGGGTTCCATAGGCACCAAACTAGGTGTCTAGGTGATAGAAAAGAGAATAAGAAGAGGGTCTTCTTCTAGGACTGTTTTATTTTCAATCTCTCCTCCTTTCTTTTGAGTTTTTTTTTTGAGAGAGTCTTAGATTAGCAAATTCTCATATTCCTTCTCATATTTTGGAGAGTCCAAATTTTGAAGAAGAGAGCATTGGATTGACCGTCGAAGAAGGATCAGCACGGTACTAGCATGCTGTGCTGATTTCCTGCATCGAACTTCAGATCAGAGATCATAGGCTCGTACGGACGACTACTAGAGATCGGACAAGTGTGCAGCTTGTGACTTTATCCTCAAGCCTGGATCAGTAAGTTAGAATGTCTCAATTTGCTCGAGTAATAGATCTGATCTATAAACTTCATACCTGCATTTGATGTATTGTAGATCTAGATTGATTTGATCAACCTTTTTCTTTCTTATTTGATTTTAATTTTTGATTTAATATCATACCTTAATCATGTAATAGATCTGAGATCTAGGTATTTACATAGTTATTTAAATAAATTTTAGATTTATTTAAGTCTTTCGCTGTAAGATTTTGAAAAAATTTCAAGATCTATCTATGAAATCCTAGATCTGGTTCCTTCATGAACTTCCTCTTGAACCCATTTCTCCTACTACTGATTCTCATGAGCTAGAATTAGGGGTCAGATTTTGATATATTATTAGGTATGTTTTTTATGAGTTAAATAAATTAGAGTCTAAGTCTATAGAGTCAGTCCCATGCATAGAGTCTGTCTCCTTAGAACCTTTAAAGTCCAATAAAATAATTGAAAAAAATGAAGGTAAGGTAGTGCATTCTAAGACTAAATTAGATCTTTTAGCTTTAAGAAAGTTTGCTTTATCTATGAAAAAATCTATAAAAATTAGAAAAAAATATAAAATAAAAGGTTTTAAGCCTTCTAAATTACCTAAACCCTATAGGAAACCATATATCTCTATAGATAAGGAAGGCTATTCTTCAGAGAAGTCTGATAAAGTATTATCTAAAAAATTTGAAGAAAATTATAGAAATTTAGTTTTAGTTGACCTTGTAAATAATGTTAGCAATAGAACTAACTAAATCTTTAGGACTAATCTAATGGTTCAGACTCCCAACTTAGAATTTTATTGTCCTAGACTTGTCTAGGCAGATTTGTATTTGGAAGACATCTATGATACTACATCTACCATTGAATTCAATCAAAATCTTAAGAAATTTACTAAAAATAAAGAGATATTAAATTCAAATTCTAACAAGATTTATAATGATTCTAAGGAGATAATGGAGATAGCACCATATCTTTGGAGATAATTGAGAAGTTGGTAGGATTATCATCTCATTGACTATCAAAAGAATGAGATTCTAGACACTATCAAAAGAGAATCTAATAAAAGCCATTACCTAGATTATCCTTTAGATTTTATAATTATTATAAATATCATACAAACATATAGAATTAGTCCTAGGATAGATCTCAACATTTGTATAGCTAGGATTTCGTCAGATCTAAATTAAAGTAAGCTTATTTGGATACTACCTCCTTTATTCTCTGATTTGATCGGACCTAGTATAAAGAATGAAGACTTTGGTAGCATTGATTTCAATTATAAAGTTTCTCATTACATCTGGATTATTGGATCTAAACTTTTTTATGATTATTTGAGTCCATAGAGAATACTTAGAAGAATTAAATTTGATAATCTTTGCTATCAAGATAGACTCCTAACAAATAAATTTTATCTTAAATTTCATAAAAAAAATAAAAAAAAATTGATAAAAGAGCTAGAAAGATTCCTAAAGATAAGTATGAAACAACTCTTTTGAAGAGATATTCGAGGACTATCCAAGAAAGAATACTAAAGAAATCGAATATCTTTTGATGAATTAATGCCATTCTGGAGTGGATCGAGTGACCTTAACAAATACCAATTTGGAAGAATCTTTGGGTAGCTTAGATCATTCAGATTGTAAAACAGACATTCCTGAAAGATATTCTTTTGATGAATCCTCCAATCTTGGTGATGCTTGTGATTCTCTAGAAAAACTATTTAGGGAACAATCCCTAATAGAAAATAGTATAACTTTACCCAAAAAAGAGCTAAGGTTATTTGAGGAAGACTCTACTGAAGAAATAGTAGAAGCTTCACTAAATAATGTAAAGGGAGTATCTAAATTCTATCTTGAAGAGTCTCACTTCAACCGGCTCAAAAACTCAGTTGAAGTAAAATACTTAAATGAATTATCCCTCATAACAAGAGACTCTGAGCTAGGGAAAAATCTACTTAAAATTAAAATAAGAAGGAAAAAATTAAAATTGATAATCAATCATAAGGCCTTAGATGAGTTACTCCAATGGTTAAAACACCAAACTCCATGAAGACAAAAAATAGCAAAAAAGAATAGAGGGGCCCGTTGTTATTCTAAATGGTTTACATTATTGAATTGTGAAATACTTCAAATCTTTTTACCTTATTCTCACTTTTCAATAATATATCTCTATAACAAAGAACATTGGAGTTCTATACAATGTTACTTTAGAAAAATAATTAGAAGTGGACTTATAATACCTAAGATAAATATAAAACCACTTCAAGCAAATATTCAGATAGAAGATAAAATCCTTCCTTTAGAGTTAGTTCTAGAACTAGCTAAAATACTCTTAAGAGAAGAACTATTATATGAATTTTGGAAGTATCTTGATAATATTGCAAATCTTTATATTGACATTATAAAAAATTTTCTCTAGCGAAACTTCTATATAATTGTAATCTTTAAGTCTGGAGAATCTTATTGGAACAATGATAGGATAATCTTATCTCCAACAAGCTTATTCCATAAGATTTTAGATAGGGATCTAAGGTCAGAACAAGATTTAATTCTACATCCTTATATCTTTGATAAAAAAATTATTTTCTACTTTGAGCATGAATGTCCTTCCTTCTTTAATCCTAGACTTTTCATAGAATACTATTCTCTTATCAAAAGGTTACGGCGATCTCATGCATTCAATTAGAAAATGAATTTTTGTAAATCTTTTATTACCTTGGTAAATTATATGGTAAAGTTAGAAAACACTTTCAAGCAAATAAAAGAAAATATTAAAATTGCCAAGAAAATGTCTACAAATAAGTCTTCTGATTGGATAGACCACTCTCTATAACCTTTGCGGTCTAAGAATTACACTTTTCTCTTTACAAGATAAGCTTGTCCTATAAAAAATAAAATTATCTAAAAAACTAACTTTATTATCTTTTAATAGGGAATCAACTCAAAAGAATATCCATATCCAGGAGAGACGACTATCCAATATGAATCATGGCAAAGATAAGATACTAAATCAAAAAACTCTTCAAACTTCTCCCTCTACAGAAGTTCAGATTACCCTCAATGAAAAAATAACAATTAAAGAAGGGAGGTATGGAGTCTGGAAAAAAGCTGAAGAAGTTCTAACCCCAGAACTACAAGAAATTATCATTGAAAAAATTGTTTAGCCTAATGAAGTCAAAGAGATATTCTGAGAGCTCCATTTCTACCTCATTATAGATTGGTGTTGGCCAAAGCTCTTTAGTCCAAATTTTAATGTCAACTTGACCAAACCAATGGTCAGAGCTCTTTATAAAGGACTTATCAAGCTGGCAACTATCAACTACTCCTATCCGGTGGATATGTTCCCATATATTGTTGCTACTATGTTAAGGCAACTTGAAAATGATGCAGGAACCCTACAAATAATAATCTACAGTGGAATCGAAGAGAGAAGGATAGAAGAAATTGTCTATCCTTTTCAAAACTATTACATCTCTTTGTTTGAAGGAGGAAATCATGCTTATACCATTAGTGAAGATCAAATTAAGTATATGAAAGGATTTGATTCAAAAAATTATATCATCACCAACTATACTAATGTCTACCGGACAACCAAGAAGTTTCAAGAAATAAGATGCTGGATAGATGGAAGAATATGGGTGACTATATACTTGCCAATAACTATTCCTGAAAGAAAAGAAGACACCTAGGATATTTTACTAAACTCAGAAAATTATCCTAAAAAAGTAAAATATGAACTACAATATCCTAAAGGAAGCATCCAAAGAAAGCATCATAAAGCTTGTTCTCTTGATTACGAATATTCAGAAATTGAAGACAATAAATTTGAAGACATGTTAGAATTCACTCATCTCTTTAAAGAAGATCTCAACCAATTTGAAGACATGCCCAAATTTGCCCATCTATTTGAAGAAGATCTAACTTCTCCAGAAAGATAGATAACAATCTATCTATACAAAAAAAAAAAGAAAAGAAAAAGAAAAGAAAAGACAAAAAAATATTTTCTTACTAACCCTCTACCAAAACTTTGGTAGAATGCTTTCTTGTAGGTACTATTCTGTTACTATGGCCAAAAAAGGTCATTACTACTCAACTAATAAATAATCAGTAGGCAACAAAGGCTGTCAATCGACCTATAAAAGAATTTTAGAAATGATAAGTAATGGCCGACAGTACTCCTAAAGTGACGCATACGATTTACAGGAAGATTCCTGACAAGCATAGCTATAGGAAGATTCTCTAACAAAAGGAACAACAAGAAAAGATAGCTATAGGAAGATCTGGAATTCATTCAGCTTCAAATCCGCGGACTTCAAACCAAGTGAAGACCGCATTACCCCTTCCACATCTATAAATAGAGGGGAAGAGCTTCAGCTCGAGGAGAAGGTGGAGTGAGTGATCGATAGCCTAAGTGATCGAGTGCAGGAAGGCTCCACCTAAAGAGTTGAGAGTCTCTTCTCTTCTCTCTCTTACTACTTTCCAAAGCTAAGGTAGAGCTTCTCTTTCTTCTTCCTTCGTCTCGTCTCTTCTCTTCTTCCTTTCCTTTCTTCTCATCTTCTCTTCATCACTCCTTCTCATCTTCTTTCTTCATTATCTCCCCATCTTCTCATCTCATATTCTCCACTTCTCCACATTGACATCCACTTCGTCCCTTACCATACAAATGTCCTCCACCACATAATCTCTACATAACCCTCCACTCCATCACTTTTTTCATCTCTAAATACATCAAAACTCCTTCTCTTTCTTCCACATCATTCTCTTCCAAAGAACCTTCTCCTCTCCTCTTCGTTAGCCCTTTCCTTCACTTTTTCATTCCATCTTCATTTCTCTTTCCTTCTACTGTTTATCTTCTTCTTCCAAGAGAAAACTCTTGCCAAAGCTCTCTTGTAAATATGTAAGTGTGTTTAGAGTGTGATTAGCATGTATTAGCTTGTATTAAGCATGCTTGGTGTATCTATTATGTAAATAAGTTTGTTTAAGCTTGTATGGTGTATATGTTCATAGTTCTATTCAGCACTGTAGCTCGGTACTGTTGAAGAAACTACGGCTCAGTATTGGGGCAGATATAATAGTACTACTATAGAAACTACTATTCAATACAATAAATGAGGGTTCTATAGTATAAGGGAAACCACCCAAGTACTACACGGGGTTATTCTGTAAAAAAATAGTCAACCTTGAAGGATAAACCAACCCTGAGGCTAGTAGAGACTACATTATAAATAACCGTTCTATCAGGATAAACAATCTGAATACCTTCTTATACCCTCGGTATATTGATTGCATTGTAAACAACCGTGCAATCACCAGTGCTAAGCATTAACTATTTACTAGTTAATTACTATCTAGTATGCTTAGATAGTAACTATTTATATTAACTATTGAATAGTATGTTAGTAGTTAGTTTATTTAATTATTTATACTAACGTTAAGTTTATAACTATTTATATTAACTGTTGGTTTATAGTTAGTTGTTGCTATATGTTTATTTAATTTGTCCTTATGTTTTGTTTTAAGTTTGTTTTAGAAAAAATCAAAAAATATTAATTAGCTGATAGTCTATTACTATATTTAATTTAAAAAAATATATAAAAAAGATTTTCTTATTTAATTAACTCATCTATCTATATAGTATTCATCTATCTGAGTTATTAGTGTCTATCTTTAGTGTATGTCCATCTTACCTATCTGACGGTCATATCAAGTAGTCGTACTTATTATCTGTTTGCTTTATTTTAAGCTGTTGTCTTCTCCTCTTATTAAAAGTGTCCAATTTGCACTTTCATTCTTGGGTTTCAGGCTGTAATGTATACATATATGGGCAGTATCGTATACTTTGGAGCTCATCCTTTAGTGTGGCATAATTGGTATTTGACCTCGGTTGTTGGTAAGAGATGTTCCGCTCGCCTTATACCATTCAAATTTGGTGTTCCTAGTTTGGTTGCCCAGCATAAGTTGATATGCCCGAAGCGATACGGAGATCCGCCGCATCAACTTATGCCGGGCAACCAAACCGGTAACACCAGATTCGAAAGGTATAAGGTGGACAGAATGTCTCTTACGAACAACCAAGGCCAAATACCAATTATGCCATAGTAAAGGATGAGCTCCAACGTATACGATACTGCCCATGTACGTATACAATATAGCCCAAAACCCATAAATGAAAGTACAAATTGGACACTTTAAAGAAGAGGAGAAGACAACAGCTTGAGATAAAGTAAATAGATAATAACTACGATTACTTAAGATGACCATCAAATAGATAGGATGGGCATACACTAAAGATAGACAGACTATGCAGATAAAAAAGAAGAAAAGTACTTAGACAAGCATGCAGACAGACACTAATAACTTGAACACTATGCAGGCATCTTAATAAGAAAATCTTTTTTATATTTTTTTAGATTCAAAATAAACATGCTAATAGACTAATTACTGAATAATTTTTGATTATTTTGAAATAAACTTAGAACCAAACATAAGCACAAGTTAAATAAACATAAAGCAATAACTAACTATAAACAAATAGTTAGTATAAACAGTTATAAACTTAATAGTTAGTATAAATAATTAAATAAACTAACTACTAACATACTTTTTAATAGTTAATATAAATAGTTACTATCAAAGCATACTAGACAGTAGTTAACTAATAAATAGTTAATGCTCAGCACTGGTAATTACATGGTTATTTACAATGCAGTCGAGATACTGAGGGTACAAGGAGGTATTTTGATTGTTTATCCTGACTGCATGGTTGTTTACAATGCAGCCTCAATCAGTCTCAAGGTTGGTTTATCCTTCAAGATTGATTGTTGTTTTATAGAGCAACCCAGTATAGTACTTGGATGATTTTTCTCATACTAAGGTACCCTCAATTATAGTACTGGGTAGTGATTTCTATAGTAGTACTATTATATCTACTTCAATACTGAGCAGTGGTTTCGGCAATAGTATCGAGCTATAGTGCTAAATAGTAATTATGAACAGTAACTATGAATAATAATAATAAATAGTAACTATGAATAATAACTATGAACAGTAATTAAGAACTAATTATGAAGAAAACATCCTTTATTTATATAGAAGTACTTACATTAATGCTAAAGAAAGCTCAAAAGCACACCATACAAGGTTAAACAAACTTATTTACATACTAGATATGCCAAGCATGCTTAAAACAAGCTAATACATGCTAATCACACTCTAAACACACTTACTTAACATATTTACAAGAGAGCTTTGGTAAGAATTTTCTCTCAAACGAAGAAGATGAATAGTAGAAGAAAATAGAAATGAAGATGAAATGGTGAAGTGAAGGAAAGGGCTAACGAAGAGGAGAGGAGAAGGTTCTCCAGAAGAGAATGATGTGTAAGAAAGAGAGAGAGTTTTGATGTATTTATAGGTGGAAAAAGTGATGGAGTGGAGGGTTATGTAGAGATTATATGGTGGAGGATATCTGTATGGTATGGGACGCAGTGGATGTCAAAGTGGAGAAGTGGAGAATATGAGATGAGAAGATGAGGAGATAATGAAGGAAGAAGATGAGAAGAAGTGATGAAGAGAAGATGAGAAGGAAGGAAAGGAAGAAGAGAAGAGAAGAGATGAAGGAAGGAAAGGAAGAAGTGAAGAGAAGAGAGGAAGGAAGAAGAAAGAGAAGCTCTGCCTTAGCTTTGGGAAGTAGCAAGAGAAAGAAGAGAAGAGACTCTCAACTTTCTAGGTGGAACCTTTCCACACTCAATCGCTTAGGCTGTCGACCGCTCACTCCACCTCCTCCTCCAGCTGAAGTTTTTCCCCTCTATTTATAGATAAGAAAGGGGCGATGCAGACTTTACTTGATTTGGAGTCCATAGATTTGAATCTAAATGAAGTCCAAATTTTTCCGTAGCTGCTTTTTCCTATAGATGTACTATTAGCAATCTTCTTATAGATCGTTATGCATTACATCAGGAGTACTATAGAAAATCTTCCTATAGATCATTATGCATCACTTTGGAAATATTGTAAGCCATTACTTGTCATTTCTAAAGTTCTTTTGTAGACCAGCTGACAGCTTTTGTCAGCCATTGATTATTTCTTTGGCCGTGGAGTAGACAAACTTTGCTTTTGATTCAAAGTTGTACCTGTAGAAAAATATTCTGCCAAAGTTTTGGTTGAGGTTTAGTAATAAAACATTTTTCTTTTCTTCTTCTTTTTTTTTTATCTCTCAACCTTAAGGGTTAAGTTCAGAAGATGCCATGTTTTTGAGAAATATCATCAAGCTAGTCTTCATATCTTCTTGAGTTTGAGTACTTGGGATTGATATTGTGCTCAAGAGAATAAGGGATCCAATTGGAGAGAGAAAAAGGCACCCAATCTTGCTCTAGGATAACTCTTGATAGAACGTCTCTTACCAACAACCGAGGCCAAATACCAATTATGCCACACTAAAGGACGAGCACCAAAGTATATGATACTGCTCATGTATGCATACAATATAGCCCGAAACTCAAGAATGAAAGTGCAAATTGGACACTTTTAAGAAGAGAAGAAGACAACAGCTTGAGTTAAAGCAAATAGATAATAACTACGACTACTTAAGATGATTGACAGATAGATAAGATGGACAAACAAATAGTAAAAATAAATAGGCTAGATAGACTCATACAAACTAACTAAAGATGGAGATCATTTTTATATTTTTTATATTTAAAATAAACTAACAATAAATAAATTAACAACTAAATATTTTTGGTTTTTTTTAAAACAAACAAAAAATTGATATATGACTAACTAATATTTTTTGCTTTTTATAAAATAAATACTTAAAACAAAACATAAGCACAAATTAAATAAACAACAAATCATAAACCAACATTTAATATAAACAGTTATAAACTTAATAGTTAGTATAAATAACTAAATAAATGAACTACTAACATACTATTCAAAAATTAATATAAATAGTTACGGTCAAAGCATACTAGACAGTAGTTAACTGATAAATAGTTAATGCTCAGCACTAGTGATTGCATGGTTGTTTACAATGCAATCAAGATAGTAAGGGTACAAGAAGGTATTTGGATTGTTTATCCTGACTGCATGGTTGTCTATAATGCAGCCTCTACTAGCCTCAGGGTTGGATTACCCTTCAAGGATGACTATTGTTTTGTAGAGCAACCCCGTGTAGTACTTGGATGGTTTTTCTTATAATACGGTATCCCTATTTATAGTACTAGATAGTGATTTCTACAGCAGTACTATTATATCTGCGCCAATACTGAGCAGTGATTCTACAACAGTACCTAGTTATAGTGCTGAATAATAACAATAAATAGTAACTATGAATAGTAATAATGAATAGTAACTATGAACAGTAATTAAGAACTAATTATGAAGAAAAGCATACTTTATTTACATAGAAGTACCTATATTAGTGCTGAAGAAAGCTCAAAAGCACACCATACAAACTTAAATAAACTTATTTATATACCAGATACACCAAGCATGCTTAATACAAGCTAATACATGCTAATCACACTCTAAACACACCTACTTGTATATTTACAAGAGAGCTTTGGCAAGAGTTTTCTCTCAGAAAAAGAAGATGAATAGTAGAATGAAGAGAAATGAAGATGGATTGGAGAAGTGAAGGAAAGGGCTAATGAAGAGGAGAGAAGAAGGTTCTCTAGAAGCGAATGATGTATAAGAAAGAGAGAGAGTTTTGATGTATTTATAGGTGGAAAATGTGATGGAGTTGAGGGTTATGTAGAGATTATGTGGTAGAGGACATCTGTATGGTAAGGGACAAAGTAGATGTCAAAGTGGAGAAGTGGAGAATATGGATGAGAAGATGAGGAGATAATGAAGGAAGTAGATGAGAAGAAGTGATAAAGAGAAGATAAGAAGGAAAGGAAGAAGGGAAGAGAAGAGAGGAAGAAAGAAGACAGAGAAGCTCTGCCTTAGCTTTGGAAAGTAGCAAGAGAGAGAAGAGAAGAGACTCAACTCTCTAGGTGGAGCCTTTCCACACTCGGTCGCTTAGGCTATCGATCGCTCACTCCATCTTCTACTCCAGCTGAAGCCCTTCCCCTTTATTTGTAGATGAGGAAGGGGCAATGTGGACTTCACTTGGTTTGGAGTCCGCGGATTTGAAACTGAATGAGGTCTGAATCTTCCTATAGCTGTTTTTTCTTATACCATCAGGAATCTTGCTGTAGATTGTTATGCATCACTTCAGGAGTACTATAGGAAATCTTTCTATATATCATTATGCATCACTTCAAGAATACTATAGGCCATTACTTATCATTTTTGAAGTTCTTTTGTAGCCTGATTGATAGCTTCTATTGGCCTTGGATTATTTATCTGCTGAGTAGTAGTGATCTTTCATGGCCGTAAAAAGATTTTGAAAGTAGTACCTACAAGAAAACATTCTACCAAAATTTTGGTAGAGGGTTAGTAAGAAAGCTTTTTTTTTTTTATTTATATCGAAGATAAGCTTTCTTCGAGACTCGATATTATAATCTTTTAGGAGGACCAGGTCATCGAAGAGCATTAGCAAACCCTAGGATGTCTTCATAATGTTCTAGAATATCCTCAATCCTTTCTGCATGTCCAAAAATTCCTTCTTTGTTATATCTAATTATTTCTGATTGAAGTGGAATGCTTCCTTTTAGCAGCACTTCTTTTATTGTTGAGGATAGTTTTGTAAATTCAGCAATGTGTCCCATGTTCCTTCTTTTCCTGATAGAGTGATGGGAAGGTTTGTTGTTACCCAAATTCTTCCATCTGTCCAATACTTTTGATTTTTCAAAACCTTGGCCATCCAATAGACTTCAAGATAATTAGTAATTATGTATTCATTGATATCAAGCCCTTATATTATGATGTCGATGTCTTTTTCTGACCTGCTAGTGAGGATGTAGTCATCTTCTTGTGATAAGGTGATATTATAGATTTGGAAGGGGTAAATGATCTTTCCAATTTTCTTTTCTTCAATTCCACTATAGATTATGATCTTCAGCTGTCTCTCATATCTATTGGCTTGGAGTAAACTGGTGGAGACTACCTTTGGAAAAATATTGATAGGATAAGTACAATCGACTATAACTGATCTAACAATTCCTTTGTAGGGGGCACTGATTTCTTCGTCATTGAAATTTTTGTTGATATTGGGTATTAAAAGCTTTAGCCAGCAACACCATTCAATTACAATGTATTTGCAAAGTTTTTTTAGCAGACTTTTGATTTCATAAGGTTGGGTTACCTTTTCAAGAATAATATTTTGAAGTTCTGGGGTTAGAACTTCTTTAGTCTTTTTCCAATAATCGAGCCTCTTGATCATAGTTGGCGCCTCTTCTAAATCAAAGGTTTTGTAGAGCTTAACTTGTTTAGGAATAGATTGATGAGTTGATTCTCCAACAAGTTTCTCTTCATTTTTAAAGGTAGAGCTTAAAGATCTCTAGTTCTTGTCCCTATCAAGAAGAAAAGATGATGAAATTAGTGTCTGAGATAACCATTTCTTTTGAATCTGGATAGTCTTCTGAATCAATCTCCTGTCAAAAAGATATGAAATTAGATAATTTCTTAGAATAGTTATCCCATGTCGATATATTACTTGTCTAGAACTAGTTTTAAAATCTAGATGCAGACCTGGATGATTTTGGATAAAGACTTTTTTGCAAAAAATTATGAAAGATGAGAGAATCTTTTGTAAATATGAAAGACTTATCTTCAAATCATAGGTAGAATATAAACTAATCATTTGAAAAGTTAATTATATATTTTTATAAAGTTTTTTATCGAATCCTAGGATTTGTGTAAACCATTTAGAATAACATCGGGCCCCTCTAATCCTTTTTACTATTTTTTGTCTACATGGGGTCTGGTGTTTCAACCATTAGAGAAACTCTTCTAAGGTCTTATGTTTGTTTATAAAAATTAATTTTTTCCTGCTTAATTTAATTTTAAACTTATATTTTCCTAGCTTAGAGTCTCTAGTTATAAGAGATAATTCATTTAAGTATATTACTTCAATTGCTTTTCTTAGCTGGTTGAAGAGAGACTCTTCAGGATAGAAATTTAATATTATCTTTTCACCATTAATCTTTGTAATAATACTTTTGTCTATAATAGTGAAAGGTTTTATTAAAGTTATAAAGGGGTTTTCTAATATAACTTCCTAACTTAGGATTTTGACTAAAAAGAGGGACGTTTGAATGTAGGTAGTTCCTATACAAACATGAACATTAGAGATTTTATGTCTTACTCTAAGATTTTCTCCATTTACCATTCTAATATTTTGAGTTATCTTCTTAAAATATTTCAAAGAAATTAAGTTTTCCTTAATATAGTTTATATCTGCTCCAGAGTCTATCAAAACTTTGGTTTTAAATTGATATTCTCTAATTTTGAGTAAGATTTCATAGAACCATTTTTGAACTTCATACTTATCATTGGATCCTAAGAAATCTTTCTTATCATCATTTAATGGAGATTTTTCTTTAGAATTCTTAGTGGCTTCTAGGATTGGGATATCACCAAATTCATCAATGTAAGAGTATCCTTCACTGCCACAGAATTCTTCCAAATTTATATATATTAAGGTCACTCTATCCTTTCTAGAATGGCAATGATTTGTCATAAGATATTCGATTTTAATATTCTTTCTTGGATAAGTCCTCGAATATCTCTTCAAAAGAGCTGTTTCTATCTTGTCTTTAGAAATTTTTCTAGCTATTTTATCAAAATATATTTTTTGGATTTCTTATGAAATTTAAGATAAAATTTATTTGTTAGGAGTCTATCTTGATAGTGGAGATTATCAAATTTTATTTTTCTAAGTATTCTTTGTTGACTCAAATAATCATCAATTAGTTTAGATCCAACAATCTAGAAGAAATGAGAAACTCTACAATCAATGCTACCAAAGCCTTCATTCTTTATTCTAGGTCTGATCAAATCTAAGAATAAAGGGGATGGTCTGCGAATAAGTTTTTGATTTGGATCTAAAGAAATCTTAACTGTACAAATATTAAGATCCATCTTAAGAATAATTCTATATGTTTGTATGATATTTGCTATATTTATAAAATCTAAATGATAATTTAAGCAATGGCTTCTATTAGATTCCCTTTTGATAGCATGTAGAATCTCATTCTTTTGATAGTCAGTGGATGGTAATCCCACCAACTCCTCAGTTATCTCCAAAGATATGATGCTATCTTTATTGTCTCCTCCAAATCATTATAAATCTTGTTAGAATTTGAATTTAATATCTCTTTATTTTTAGCAAATTTCTTAAGATTCTGATTGAATTCAATGGCAGATGTAATATCAAAGATGTCTTCTGAATGCAAATCTGCTTGGACAAGTTTAAGACAATGAAATTCTAAGTTGGGAGTCCAAATCAAAAGATTATACCTAAAATTTTGGTTATTCCTATTATTTATAGAGTCAACTAAGTCTAAATTATTATTATTTTCATCAGATTTTTTAGATAAGACTTTATCAAACTTCTCTGATGAATAGCCTTCTAATTTTATAGAGATATATGGTTTCCTATAGGGTTCAAGTAATTTAGAAGGATTAGAATCTTTTATTTTATATATATATTTTTAATTTTTATAGATTTTTTTAAATATAAAGTAGACTTTCTTAAAGCTAAAAGACCTAATTTAGCCTTAGAATGCACTACCTTACCTTCATTTTTTCTAATTATTTTATTGGACTCTAAAGGTTCTAAGGGGACAAACTCTATAGATGCGACTGACTCTATGGATGGAACTGACTCTATGGACTTAGACTCTAATTTATTTAACTTTTGAAATACATACCTAACAATAGATCCAAATCTGACTCCTAATTCTAGCTCATGAGAATCTACAGTAGGAGAAATAGGTTTAAGAGGAAGTTCATTAATTTCTTCTTGATAAATATATCTCTTTTTAATAGAAAGATGTTCAATAGAAATTTTATCAAAACAATCATACTCTTCCTCCTGCATTCCTGTAGAATCAAGGTCAAGATTAAAGAAGCTTTCTTGGCTCTCAACCTGAACTAAGTGATCTACCTTAATGGTATCTTCTGTCATAATAGTAGACACTTCAGAATGACTGGCTTCTAAACTAGGTCTACCTGTCTCTCCTTCAACCTTGGTTGGGTTTAAAAAATGAAAAGGTCTCTCTACAAGACTACCATCAATCTTCCAAGACTGAAAAAGCAAATTGGTTTTTAATGTCTAAACTTTCTGCTTAACTTTTTAAAGATGTTGAGGATAATATTGATCAAACCGATCAAAGAAGAGAATATGTCTCTCTTCAACTCATTTGGCTAAACCAGACTTTCCTAATAAAGTCTCTCTATTTTTTCTAATGGAAGCTAAAGAACTACTTTTAACGATATTCTTCGGATTCAAAATCTTTTTTAAGTAGTTCTTTATTAATCTAGAACTTAGCAATCTCAAGATCCCACAAATAAGGTCTATCAACATTATTAGCTATTTTTGTAATTTTTATTTTTGTATTACTAGAAGGATCATAGTAAGTATCTTAAGTAGTTATTATCTCATACTTATCTAAACTATTTTCTAACTACTCTATAGTTACAGAATTAGATTTTTCTATAGTCATTATCCATAGAAAGATAGGTTGCTTACTATCCTTAAGCCAAGTTGTGCAGGCAAAAAGAGATTGGACGATACTAGCCATACCTCATCCTCACAAGATACCAGCCATACCTCATCCTCACAAATCTGTGACTTACTGACCCTAAACATACGCCTATCCATTGGCTTAATCAAATGGGTTCTTATAGCATAGCGACTGAATAGATGAGACATGAAGCTACGGAAATAAGTCCGCTATAAAAACCTCCATATAATCCAAATGAATAGATGAGAAATGAAGCTGTGGAAACAAGTCCACTATGAAAACCTCCATATAATCAGACACCAATCCCTTCCTCCCAGCACAAAAAAGAATAAGGAGCTAATACCTGATGATCCGTGCCCCTGAAGAGGCAACCTCAAATTCGAAGCTATACAAAGATCCCCCTATCAACTTATGCCATGAAACTGAATTGGGAACACCAGATTCAGAAGGTATAAGGTAGATAGAACTTCTCTTACCAACAACCAAAGCCAAATACCAATTATGCCACAATAAAGGATGAGCTCCAAAGTATATGATACCGCTCATATACGTACACAATACAGCCCAAAACCCAGGACTGAAAGTACAAATTGGACACTTTAAAAGAGAGGAGAAGACAATAGCCTGAGGTAGAGCAAACAGATAATAACTATGACTACTTAAGATGATGGATAGATAGATAAGATGGACATACACTAAAGACAGACAGACTATGTAGATAAAAAGAGAAAAAGTACTCAGATAAGTATGCAGATAGATGACTTAATTAAATAAGAAAATCTTTTTTATATTTTTTTAGATTCAAAATATGAAGAAACTAGATCTAGGATTTCACAGGTAGATCTTAAAATATTTTCAAGATCTTGTAGCGGAAGACTTAAATAAATCTAAAATTTATTTAAATAACCATGTAAACACCTAGATCTCAGATCTATTACGTGAGCAAGTTTAGACATTCTAACTTGCTAATTCAGGCTTAAGGATGAAGTCATGAGCCACACATGCGTCCGGCCTCTAGGAGTCATCCACACGAGCCTACGATCTTTGATCTGAAGTTCGATGCAGAAAATCAGCACAGCATGCTAGTACTGTGCTTATCCTTCTTCGACGGTCGATCCGATGCTCCCTTCCTTAAAATTTGGACTCTCCAAAATATGAGAAGAAAGATGAGAGTTTGCTGATCTAAGACTCTCTCAAAAAAGACAACTCAAAAGAAAGGAGGAGTGATTGAAAATAAAACAACCCTAGAAGAAGACCCCCTTCTTCTTCTCCTTTCTCTCATCTAGACACCTAGTTTGGTGCCTATGAAACCCCAATGCCCAAGGACCCTATACCTCTAATTTTTGCACACCCCAAACCTCTCCCAAAGGTCTATATTTCATAAAAAAAGTAGCACAAAATTCATCCAATAAATAGAAAAAAAGAAGAGTTCAAGTTAGATCAAATTCATAGACTAGGAATATCCAAACATGGGAAGTTGTTGGGGCACCCAAGAGGGCGCCTCCTCCACAATTTTTGGCGTGGACCAGCAAGGGAGGGTGTACAAGAAAGGAGATTATTTTCATAGAATAAGAGAAGAATTAATTAAAAGAGAGGATAGCACTCAAGGGAAGATGTTTTGGTTAACAAGGATTCTATCTCATAGACTCCTAAGCAAAACCAATTCCTCCTTTGACTTGATCTTACACCTAACTTCCAAATATGACTTGGGGGAAGAGAGGGGGCATAAAAATTAGAAAGAAATGGATTTTCCATGAAAAATACCTAAAAAATAGGTATGGAGGGCATTGGGACCAAGGTGGCGCAAGGAGATAGGGAGTCCTAGTCATACTAGGACTCCTATTTTGACTTGGTCAAACAAGCTCTTTTAACCAAATAAAATCAAGATTAAACCAACTCAATTAAATAAGATCCTAACCCATTTAAGGACTTAATTAAATTAAATTAAATTATATTTAATTATAATTTATTTTTTAATCAAATTAGTTGGGTTAATTCGAGTCCTAGTTAGACTAGGACTAGTTCTTCCTTGCACTTGGCTTATTCATAAACCAATTAAACTTGATCCAATCATGCCCAAACCAAATCTAATTAAATTATATTTAATTAGACTTAATCTCAGTTTATTGACTTAATCAAATTAAATTAATTAGCAATCTAATTGCTAATCGATCCTCTTACAATACTTGCACTAGGTTAAACACCAATCGTATTGATTGTTTAACCCTAGAACGATTCTTAATCATTGATCAAACATCCGATCAGATCATAAGCTCTAATGTGTGTGACCTCATAGGTCTGAACCTAAGTTGATAGTATAAAAATAAATTTTTATACTAATCGAAGTGACCATCTAGCAATGATATTCGATGGTCGGATAGGTCAAAGGTGTAGAACACCATCCTTAGAACCCATGCGGATATAGTTTTCATATAATTCATCCCCTTGACCACAATGCTCATAAAACACATCAGAGTTCAACTGTCAACTCTGATCAGATTATCCACATTGTATTTTAAAATACCAAATCCACCTGATGGATTATCCTGGCCAAGGTTTTGCTATATTGAAATACAGTGATACATTCTTCTCCAACTCTTAGAGTGGTCAATTCCATCTTGATCACACTCCAACTTTACAAGTACTTGACTATGTCCAAAAGTCGTCCATTGCTGAATTAAAAATTTAGTTAGTCTGGTACCAAAGCACAGTGAGTTGCTTGCAAGTCACTGAGCTGATCTCAGGTCTAAGGGATATTTATACCTATATCCCATCAGAGACATTCTCGATAGCAGAATGCTCTAGAGTTGTCACGTTCAATGATGATGTACCCATACATCTCACCTGTATGCCATACCAATGTTTCCACACACCTTGGTTAAGAGGACAACCAACCTATATGGCATATAGCGACCTATGCTCGGTAGATGTTGTTGTTCTAATTAACAGCCTATCATTTGGTCCTGAACAAATTTAAGGACTAATCGATAAATCATCTTTTTATCGAAACTAAATAGTCCTAAGGACGTCATCATAACAATGGAGTTCATTAGAAAATATAAACTTATGATGAAAAAAGATGCCAAAATATTTTTTATTAATTAATAAATCAATTACAATATCTCAACCATCAATAGATTGATGATTGGTTTTGGGACATAATTTTCAACAATTCCCACTTCTACTAAAGCCTCTTGGCACAGTATCTAATATCCATCTTCAACTTATGGTTGTCGAACTTTTTGATTGCTAGGGCATTAGTGAATGGGTTGGCTAGGTTCTCCTTTTTGTCGATCTTTTAAAGATCGACATCACCACGATCCATGATCTCACGGACCAAATGGAAGCAGTGCAGAATGTGCTTTGTTCGCTGGCGTGCCTTCAATTCCTTTGCTTGAGCTATGGCGCTAGTGCTGTTGCAGTAGAGCAGAAATGGACCATCAATGGAGGGTGCTACTCCGAGCTCAGTAATGAACTTCCTCAGCCACACAGCTTTCTTTGCTGCATTTGATGTTGCCATGTGCTCTGCTTCACAAACAGAGTTAGCCACTGTATGCTGCTTGAAACTTTTCTAGCAGATGGCTCCACCATTTAGAGTAAAGATATATCCCGATACACTTTTACTGTCATCATGATCAGATTGAAAGCTGGAGTCTGTAAATCCCACAAGCTTCAGATCTGACTCACCATAAACCAACCATTGGTCCTTAGTATTTCTCAAATACTTAAGGATGGTTTTAACCACCTTCCAGTGATTTTCTTCAAGTTCAGACAAGTATCTGCTCAGTACTCCTAGTGAGTATGCCATGTCTGATCTCATACATATCATTGCATACATAATAGACCCCACTGTCCAAGCATATAAAATTCAACTCGTATGCTGTCTCTCTTCAGGAGTTGTCGGACAATCCTTCTTAGAGAGAGAAATTCCTTGGCCTATCGAAAGATAGCCTCTTTTGAAATTTTCTATGCTAAACCTCTTCAGCATAGTTTCTATGTACGTGGATTAGGATATACTAAGCATCCTTTTAGATCTATCCCTATAGATTTTCACCCCTAGGATGTAGGATGCTTTACCCAAGTCCTTCATGGAGAACTGTGATGACAACTAGACTTTTATTTCATGTAGTACAGGGATGTCATTCTCGATTAGGAGAATATCCTCCACGTACAAAATAAGAAATATCACTACTGGACCATTTGCCCATTTGTAAATATAGGATTCTTCTCCATTCTTAATGAATCCATACGTTTTGATTACTTTACCAAAATGCATGTTCCAACTCTGAGATGCCTGCTTCAATTCATAAATGGATCTCTGAAGCTTGCACACCTTAGACTCATATGTGGATGTAAATCCTTCAGGTTGTATCATATACACCTCTTTGGTCAGCTCTCTATTTAGAAAAACTATTTTCACATCTATCTGCCAGATCTTATAGTCTAGATGGGCAGCAATGGCAAGCATGATCCGAATGGACTTGAGCATTGCCATAGGAGAAAATGTCTCATCATAGTCAATACCATAACGTTGACAATATACCTTGGCAACCAAACGGGCTTTATAGGTCTCCACTTTTCCGTCTGCACCCCTCTTCCTTTTGAAAATCCATTTACACCCAATGGATTTAACCCCTTCAAGTGGGTTAACTAATGTCCATACATCATTGATCTTTATGGAATCCATTCTGAATCTCATGGCTTCTAGCCATTTCTTAGAGTCGGATCTCTGCATCGCATCCATATAAGTGATCGGGTTCTCATCGTTCTCATCAAGTTCGATGGGATCACTATCCTAGACCAAGAATCCATAGTATCTTCTAGATGGCAGAGTACTCTGTCGGATCATCTTAATGGTGAGGGTTTACTAGGCTTCGGATCTAATCTGATCAAATCAGACTTAGGTTTAATATTCTGTATCGGACTTTCTATCTGTTGAACTTCATCAAGTTCAACCTTAGAGGCAACAGTTCCTTCATCAAGAAACTTCTTTTTCAAAAAGGTTTTTCTAAGGCTGACAATCACCTTTTATTCATTAGCATGGTAGAAATAGTATCCTTTGATCTCTTTTGGGAACCCAATGAATGTAGACTTATCAGACCTAGGTCCAAGTTTGTCTGTAACTAACCATTTGACATAAGCCGAGTGCCCCCAAACCCTAAGATGTGAAAGTGCTGGCTTACGCCCTATCTATATCTCATATGGGATTTTAACTACAAACTTACTTGAAACTCTATTTAATAGATAACAAGTCGATTCGAGTGCATATCCCTAGAAGGATATCGGTAAGCCAGCAAATCCCATCATCGATCAGACCATGTTTAATAGAGTCTGATTTCTCCTTTCAGACACACCATTATGCTGTAGTGTTCCAAGAGGAGTCCATTGAAAGAGAATTCCATTCTCTCCTAGATATGTGAGAAACTCACTAAAAAGATATTCTCCTCCTCGGTCAGATCGAAGAGTTTTAATATTCTTTTTAGTTTATTTTTTTACTTCACTTCGAAATCATTTGAACATTTTAAAAGAATCCGACTTATGTTTCATCAGATAGATATATCCATATCTGGATAGATCATCTGTGAAAGTGATGAAGTAGACATATCCACCTCTGGCATTTGTGCTCATTGATCCACATATATCAGTATGTACTGGATCTAAGAGCTCCTTAGCTCTCTCACCTTTTTCAGTAAAAGATGACTTGGTCATTTTACCAAAAAGATAGAACTCATAAGTTGAAAGTGATTCATAAACATTAACTTCGAGGATTCTCTCCTGAGTCAACCTGTTTATCCTATTCTTATTTATATGACCTAGCCTACAGTGCCATATGTAGATATCTGATACACTATCTAATCTTGGATACTTGGTAGTAGAATAGACTACATTAATAGGTTGTGATAACATATATACACTATTGTTCAATTGTCCAAAAAAAGCAATAACACAATTCACAATGACATTAGAAACTTGTTTCCTTATTAAAATTTCATAATTATTCATGACCAAAACGCCTATAGAAATGATATTTAAAAAGAAACTAGGACAAAAATGACAATCACTAAGAACAACAGTATGAGATTTAAATACAAGTTTCAAAATTTCTAAAGTTAGAACTAGAACTGGTCTTCCATTTCCAACGTTTAGGAATCTCTCGCCTTGCTCGAATCTTCTACTGACCTGCAATCCCTACAATAAATTGCAAATATGGTAAGGGCTACCGGTATCAAATACCTAGTCAGTAATCTCGTAAATAGAAAAATTATAAGGATTTATCATATAAATACCTTGCCCAGCAATAGCTTACTTCTTTCTCTACCTCTTTGGGTCCAGGGAGGCAATGTACTGAGGATAGATCCTCTTTCAGTGCCCTCGCTTCTTGCAGAAGAAGCATTCGGCTTGACTCTTATTAAGCTTGGTCTTTGGGGTTTGAGCCTACATTGGTGTCCTAGCATGAACATGCACCTTATTGGCTTTCTTCTTCTTGTTCTTCTTCCATTTTCTAAAGGATCGCGAAGGAGAAGACGAACCTCCCACTAAGTTCACTGACTCCTTATGAAGTTGATGATCCTTCTCAAAGTTTTGAAGTAACCCCAGTAACCCATGGTAGTCCACTTCAGGCTTTGACATTCTATAATGTGTAAGAAATGGAAGATAAGACTTGGGCAGCGAGTTCAGTATTGCATCTTTCCTAAGTTGTTTGTGCAAGGAAAAGTCGAGCTTGCTCAATAGCTCTATCAGCTCGATTATGTACAATACATGATCAGTGATAGAGGCACCATCCCACATTCTGGCATTGAAGATGGCACAACTAGTCTTATTTTTCTCAACATTATTGGGTGTGCCAAAAGAATCCTCCAACACTTGGAGCATTTCGTTTGGCTGAGTTGTCTCAAACTTACGACTGAACTCATCGCTCATTGCAGCCAGCATAATGCAGCGCACCATGGTTCGGTCATTGAGCCACTTCTGATAAGTATCTCTGACTATTCCACATGCATTGGCAGCTGGCTCCTTAGGTGCAGGATCCGTCATCACATATAGGATCCGTTCATGCTCCAGGATAATCTTCAACTTTCGGTACCAGCTACTGAAGTTGGATCCCACCAACTTATCATTATCCAATAATGATCGAAGCGATAAAGAAGTGGCCATATCTACACAAAGAAAAACCAAAATCTAATTAGTAATTGATTAATTAAATCTAAAGATTTGGACTTTAATCTAAAGATTTCTCCCACTATTTTATTCGAATTGGTAGCCTCTACTTCCAATTAGAGGAATTATCCTAATTTCTTAGTGGATACTAGAATCTACATAGACTGTACACAAGTCCAACTTTGATTGGCCCATTCATGTATATCTAAGGATAGGTTTATAACCAATTATTTCTCTAAATAATTTTTAGTAATTAAATTTTGCCCAATGCCCTGATCAGTTGGCTTTGGCCTTCTCAGAAAAGGGTTCAGTTAGGTCCAACTATTAATATGACCATACTTGGCTCATCCAACCAATGAATGATCAGGCCTAAATTTGGTTAGCCCATATGAACACCATTTAGAAAGATGTATCCAAGAGATCATATAATGAATGATAATTCCATCAACCGATAAGCACCAGGTCTTTGGGCCTCCAATGATTATCCAACTGATGGATCCATTATCATCCACCTTAATGGAAGGCTATGATCCAGTTATCATATAACTATTTTATTTTAGGGACCTAATAATTTTAGAAAATTTATTTATAGAAATGAGCCGGTCAAATTAACCAGCTTGTCATGATCCTTCCATTAACTTGACCAAGTCAGCTTAAGAAAGACCATTAATAGGCTGGTCTAGGAGCACCTAAATCAGTCAAACTAATTTACCTAGCTGACATGGGTTAGCTCGAATAGTCAAGTAATTTGATCAAAACATAATCTCACCAAGAGGCTAGGTAAGTTTGATCGGTGGAAGGGTCTGCCAGGCTTGCCTTAGACACTATTAGAAATAGCTAGGTAAGCGGGCTGCCAGTTAAAAACCACTGGTCTAATTTATCTTAGACACCAACTGGTTTAATTAGTTTCAGTTAGATCAACCTAACAGTTCGTGCTAGACCGCGTAGCCAAGAATCAAGTCCATCTTGGGTCTTGTTAAAGACATGGACTTGACCAACCACAACTATTGTAATTGATCTAGAGAATTCTTGACCTAATCTAACATAATAATTGAATATATTTAGTCAATTCTCTAATCAAGTCCATTCTTTAACCTAACCCTAAGTCTATTCCAATTAATGGACCTAATCCCCACTAATCCATTTAACCTAATGTGTTATGATTTGTGTCTTAGGATCTTCAATTCACAATCCTAGATCCTAATCAATCAATTTCTTAATTCTCAATTAAGTTTTGGGCTGAGGGTTGGGGTTTGGCTTTTTGAAAATAATTTTCATATTTATAAAATATTTTTACAACATGATTCTATCAACCAAGTTGCATGTTTGATTTATAATCAATATGCAAGTAAAATAAACATAAAACTACTTTAGATCTAATCTAAATAGGTTCATATAATTGAAATGATTTCAATAATAATCAATTATAAATCTTCCTAAATTAAATCTAACATATTTATGATGATTAAAATTAGATTAAAATATTTTTAATTGGATCATAAAATCTCTTAGATCTAATCTAAAATTTTATGATCAATATTTTAGATCAGCACGTACTAGGACAACCTATTCACTATAAGGGATAAACCTTACTGTAGGATAATCTTATGGCAGTCCGTGCAATCTAAAATACTTTTTTTAAATTTTAGATTTAATAATTAGATTATAAATTAGATCTAATCTAAGAAATATTCTAGACATGCACAAAAATCTTGTAATAAGAATCTAGCTCTAATACCAATTGAAGGAATCAGATCTAGGGTTTCACAGATAGATCTTGAAACCTTTTCAAGATCTTGCATCAAAAGACTTAAATAAATCTAAAATTTATTTAAATAATCATGTAAACACCTAGATCTCATATCTATTACATGAGCAAGTTTAGACCTTCTAACTTGCCTGATTCGGACTTAAGGATGAAGTCATGAGCTGCACATGCATCTGGCCTCTAGGAGTCATCCACACAAGCTTATGATCTCTGATCTGAAGTCTGATGTGAAAAATTAGCATAGCGTGCTAGTACTATGCTGATCCTTCTTCGATGGTCGATCCGATGCTCTCTTTTTTAAAATTTGAACTCTCCAAAATATGAGAAGAAAGATGAGAGTTTGCTGATCTGAGACTCTCTTAAAAAAAAACTCAAAAGAAAGGAGGAGAGATTGAAAATAAAATAGCCCTACAAGAAGAACCTTTTCTTCTTCTCTTTTCTCTCACCTAGACACCTAGTTTGGTGCATATGGAACCCCCACGTCCAAGGATCCTCTTTCTCTAATTTTTGCACATCCCAAACTTCTCCTAAAGCTTTATATTTTATGAAAAAATTAAAATAAAATTTATCCAATAAATAGAGAAAAAGAAGAGTCCAAGTTAGGTCAAATTTCTAGACTAGGAATATCCAAACATAGGAAGTTGTTGAGGCGCCCAACTCTTAGGCGCCTCCTCCATAATTTTTGGCATGGACCAGCAAGGGAGGGCACACAAAAAAGAAGATTATTTTTATAGAATAAGAAAAGAATTAATTAAAAGAAGGGGCAGCACTCAAGGGAAGATGTTTTGGTCAACAAAGATTCTATTTCATAGAATCCTAAGCAAAACCAATTCCTCCTTTGACTTGATCTTCCACCTAACTTTCAAATATGACTTGGAGGGAGAGAGGGGGCATGAAAATCAGAAAGAAAGGGATTTTTCATAAAAAATACTTAAAAATTAGGTATGGGGGGCGTTGGGACCAAGGTGCCGCAGGGACATAGGGAGTCCTAGTATGTTTTGACTTGATCAAATAAGATATTTTAACCAAATAAAATCAAAATTAAACCAACCTAATTAAATAAGATCCTAACCCATTTAAGAACTTAATTAAATTAAATTAAATTATATTTAATTTTGATTTATTTTTTAATCAAATTTAAAAATTAGGTTAATCCGAGTCCAAGTTAGACTAGGACTAGTTCTTCCTTGTGCTTGGCTTATCCAATAAATCAATTGAACTTGATCCAATCAAGCTCAAACTAAATTTAATTAAATTATATTTAATCAAACTTAATCTCAATCTATTGGCTTAATCAAATTAAGCCAATTAGCAATCCAATTGCTAATCGATCCTCCTGCAACACTTGTACTAGGTTAAACACCAATCGTATTAATTGTTTAATCCTAGAACAATTCTTAATCATTGATCAACCATCCGATTAGATCATAAGCTTTAATGTGTGTGACCTCATAGGTCCGAACCTAAGTCGATAGCATAGGAATAAATTCTTGTATCAATCAAAGTGACCATCTAGCAATGATACCCGATGGTCGGATAGGTCGAAGGTATAGAATATCATCCTTAGAACCCATGCAAATATAGTTTTCATATAATTCATCCCCTTGATCATAATGCTTGTAGGATAGATCAGAGTTCAACTGTCAACTTTGATTAGGTTGTCCACATTATATGTCAAAATATCAGATCCATCTTATGGATTACCCTGACCAAGATTTTGCTATATTAAAATATAGTGATACATTCTTCTCCAACTCTTCGAGTGATTAATTTTATCTTGATCACACTCCTACATCACAAGTACTTGACTATGCCCAGAAGCATTCCATTGCTGAATTAGAAATTCAATTGGTCCGATACCAAAGCATAGTGAGTTGCTTGCAAGTCACTGAGGTGATCTCAAGTCTAAGGATTACTTATACCTATATTCTATCAGAGACATTCTTGATAGCAGAATGCTCTGAAGTTGGTCACATTCAATGACGATATACCCATACATCTCATCTGTATGCCATACCAGCGTCTCTACACACCTTGATTAAGAGGACAACCAACCTATATGGCATATAGCGATCTATGCTCAATAGACACTGTTTCCTAATTAACAACCTATCATTTGATCGTGAACAAATTTAAGGACTAATTGATAAATTCTCTCTTTATCAAAACTAAATAGTCCTAAGAATTTCATCACAACAATTGAGTTCTTTAGAAGATGTAAACTTGTGATGAAAAATGATGTCAAAATATTTTTCATTAATTAATAAATCAATTACAATATCTCAACCATCAACAAGCTGATGATTGACTTTAGGACATAATTCCAAACAAAACAAACGTACTAACAGACTAACAATTGAATATTTTTTGGTTTTTTTGATTTAAAACAAACAAACTATCAAACTAACACCTAACTAACTAATATTTTTGCTTTTTTTCTGAAATAAACTTAAAACCAAACATTAGCACAAATTAAATAAACATAAAGTAACTACTACTAAACATAAGCACAAACATAAAGCAATAACTAATAGTTAATATAAATAATTAAATAAACCAACTACTGACATATTACTCAATAGTTGATATAAATAATTACTGTCAAAGCATAATTGACAGTGGTTAACTGGTAAATAGTTAATGCTCAGCACTGGTAATTGCATGATTGTTTATAATGCAATCGAGATACTGAGGCTATGAGGAGGTATTTCGGTTGTTCATCCTAATTGCACAGTTGTTTACAATGCAGTCTCTACCAGCCTTAAGGTTGGTTTACCCTTCAAGGTTGACTATTGTTTTATAGAGCAACCCCATGTAGTACTTGGATGGTTTTCCTCATACTACAATACCCTCATTTATAGTACTGGATAGTGCTTTCTATAGCAGTACTATTATATCTGCTCCAATACTGAGCAGTGATTCTACAACAGTACCGAGCTATAGTGCTGAATAGTAACTATGAAGAGTAATTATGAATAGTAATAATAAATGGTAACTATGAATAGTAACTATCAATAGTAATTAAGAACTAATTATAAAGAAAAGTATACTTTATTTACATAGAAGTACTTACATTAGTACTGAAGAAAGCTCAAAAGCACAAAATACATGCTTAAACAAACTTATTTACATACCAGATATGCCAAGCATGCTTAATACAAGCTAATACATGCTAATCGCATCCTAAACACTCTTACATACATATTTATAAGAGAGCTTTAGCAAGAGTTTTCTCTCAGAAGAAGAAGATGAATAGTAGAAGGAAAGAGAAATGAAGATGGAATGGAGAAGTGAAGGAAAGGGCTAACGAAGAGGAGAGGAGAAGGTTCTCTAGAAGAGAATGATGTATAAGAAAGAGAGGGAGTTTTGATGTATTTATATGTGAAAAAAGTGATAGAGTGGAGGGTTATGTAGAGATTATGTGGTGGAGGACATCTGTATGGTAAGGGACGATGTGGATGTCAAAGTGGAGAAGTGGAGAATATGAGATGAGAAGATGAGGAGATAATAAAAGAAGAAGATGAGAAGAAGTGATGAAGAAAAGATGAGAAGGATGGAAAGGAAGAAGAGAAGAGAAGAGAGGAAGGAAGAAGAAAGAGAAGCTCTGCCTTAGCTTTAAGAAGTAGTAAGAGAGAGAAGAGAAGAGACTCTTAACTCTCTAGGTGGAGCCTTCCCGCACTTAGTTGCTTTGGCTGTCAACCACTCACTCCACCTCCTCCTCCAGCTGAAGCCCTTCAACTCTATTTACATATGAGGAAGGGGTAATGCAGACTTCACTTGGTTTGTAGTCCATGGATTTGAGACTGAATGAAGTTTGGATCTTCCTGTAGTTATCTTTTCCTATAGTTACTTTGTCAGAGAATCTTTTTGTAGTTGTGCTTGTCAGAAATCTTCCTGTACTTCATTATGCATCATTTCAAGAGTACTGTTGGTCGTTACTTGTCATTTTTGAAATTCTTTTGCAACATGATTGATAGCTTCTGTCGGGCTTGGATTATTTGTCTGCTGGGCAGTAGTGATCTTTATTGACCATTATGAGAGGCAAATAGATTTTGAAAGTAGTACTTGCAGGAAAACATTCTAACAAAGTTTTGGTAGAGGGTTAGTAATAAAATATTTTTTTATTTTTTTTAATGATCGATCAATCAATCTCTATCCTTTAGGATTGAGTAACTTTGTTTCCGAAGGATAGACGACCCCATTGAAGTATTTCTTGCTAAATTTGAAGTGGGTAATTTTCTATATTTAGTAATGGCTCCCACAAACTTCCCCAAGCTTCTTCTCCTTCTATTTGTACATTAATTTGAGTAGTGGTCCAAATTCTTCCGTCACTCCAACACTTCTAAATTTTTCTTTTCTAGGCTTCTTGATAAAGTTTGAGATACGAGATATTTTGATATTCTTCAAAGTCAAATTCTTTTGGAAGTTCTTCTTCATCTCTATCGGTTAGAGCAATATGGTCTGCTTCTTTGAATCTACAAATATCATAAAGCTGAAAGGGATAGTTTACTTCTCCCACTTTTCTTATTTCATAAGACTTCTTGGGCCATTTTCCAGTAGTTAAACCTTTTTAGTTTAACCACAGCTGGTGTCTCTACTAAATCACAGATTTGGTAGAGAGAAACTAGTTCAAGAGTAATCTGATTTGACTGCTCTCTGACTAATTTAATTTGTTCTCTTATTTTCATCAAGGACATTACTGTATCGGATAAATGGTCTGCAAGGACAATCATGGCTTTCCTAAAGTCTCTTTTTTGATTGAAGAAATGAGTTTTCCATACCTGATCGATTAAGTTGAAAGTTTTTTGAGGGAGTCCTAGATTATAAAATGAGGGGATAGAGTTCTCCTCATTAAATTCTTTAGGAAGTCTCCTTTTAGGGATCGTTCTTTTGTTTAGAATGGCCCTCTTGTAATCCATTTCCTTGCAAAAATTCTTGTGATAAGAAGTTAGGTAGTGAATTAGTGTCTCCTTTAATATATTCAATATTGAAATCAAAAGTAGAAAGAATAGCTTGCCAATGGGCAAATATTTATTTGGAAACTAAATTTTCAACATCCTTTTGTAAAACATCCTTTGCTGCCTTACAGTCGATGTGAAGAAGGAATTGTCGATTTTACAATTCTCCTTGAAATTTTGTAATAACTTTAACGATGGAAAGAATTTCCTTTTTAACAGTAGAATAATTTTTTTGAGTATCATTCCATGCTCTAGCAGTAAAACGTACTAGTCTATCTTTACCATCCATTTTTTGTTTTAATATGTCACCATAACCAAGATTAGATGCATCAGTTTTCATAATTTTAGGGGCATCTTGATGAGCAATATTTAGACAGGGAAGATGTTTTACCTTTTCTTTGATCCTTTTAATGGCCATAGGATGTTGTTCACTCTAGGTGGGTGGATTCTTTTTCAATCAATCAGTCAAAATCTTTCTATCTTTTGCAAGAGATTCATAGAAATTAGAGACATAGTTTAAACAACCTAAGAACCTTTGCAGTTATTTTTTGTCTTTGATTTCATCAGGAAACTTATCAGCAAATAATATGACTTTATTAATGGGTGAAATTTGATCATATTTTATCTTAATCCTAAGAATTGAATTTTAGTTTGGAAGAGTTTTATTTTTCTTTCCAAAATAACTAATCCATTTTTTATAATAGCTTTATAAAAAAAATTCAAGTGTTCCTGGTGCTGATCAATGTTTTCAGAGAAGACAAGAACATCATCAATATATACTATAATGAAGTTAGTATATGGAAGAAAAATTTCATTCATAATTTTCTGAAATTTAGAGGGTGCATTTTTTAATCCAAATGGCATCACATTCCATTCATAGTGACCAAATGGAGTAGTGAAGGCAATTTTATATCTGTCTTGTTCTTTAATTTGCATCTGCCAGAATCTAGATTCCATGTCAAATTTTGAGTAGATTCTAGATCCTTGGATTCTTTTAATTAGGTCTTCTTTATTAGGGATAGGAAATCAAATCCATTGCAACCTTATTTAGAGGTTTATAATTAATTACTAGTCCAGGAACACCTCTTTCCTTTTCGACAGCATTTTCAATATAGAAGGCTACATAGCTCCAAGGAGAAGAACTTTTTCTAATTAGATTTTTATCAAGCAGAGATTTTATCTCATTTTTGCAAATTTCTAATAGTCTCTTATTCATTTGGATGGGTCTATCTTTGGTAGGAATCTTTTCTTCTTGAAACTCAAAGACATAGTGTAGACCAACTTGATGTTTCTTTCTAAACCAGAAAGCAGAAGGCAAATCAAAACAAACACTATCTTCAAATTGATTTTCAAGAGATAGTAACTTCTTTTGAAATTTAGGATCAGACAGAGTTTTGTCAATTCTAGCAATTTTGATTTCATAAGATAGATTGGATATAAACTTTTCTTTGCAATTAATAGCTTCTTTTAGTTGATGTAATGCAGATTCTTCAGGCTTGCAGCAAAAATCAATCTGGATTCTTTTGCCTTTGATAGAAGTAATAATTCCCTTTTTAGTAACTATAAAAGGACTGATGAAGGCTAAGAAAGGATTTCCTAAAATGACCCCTTGTCTAAGGTTTTTGATAAGTAGGAAGGACATTTGGATACAGGTTTTCTTAACACAAACATGGACAATAGGAATCTTATAGTCTACTTGGAGTTCTTCACCATTTGTTGTCTGAATTTTATAAGTAGATTTCTCAAAATATTTTAATGGGACAAGTCCTCTTATATAATTTACATATGCTCCCGAGTCTAATAAGGTTTTGTACTTAAACTGATATCCATCCTCAAGTTTGAAAAGTATTTCACAAAACCATTTTTGTGCCATATACTTATCCACGGTTTCTAAGGAATCTTCTAGAACAATATAATGAATTTCTTCTTCAGCTTCTTCCTCAGAGTTTTCTTCAAACAATTGTTGCTTTCTTTTAAGTAATATCATTTCTTTCTTTGTCAAGGATAGTTCCCTTAATAAATCTTCCAGACTAGTTCTTCGACTTCTTAATTTGCTTCCTTGAAGATTTTGAGTAGCCTTAGAATTTTGTCCATTTATTAGGGCAAAAAATCTTTCTAATTGATTCTAGCGATATATTGGGTTTTTCAAAGAGTCAATCAGATCAACAATAAATTGTCTTTCATCAGATAATGCTAAGATTGAATTATTTCTAGTATCATTTTTCTTGGTGCAATCATGATCTAGGTAAATATCTTTTAAGGGGTTTTCCTTTAAACGAATCTTCGGTTATATATCCAAAAGAGCTATACATTTCAATTCTTTAGGAATCTTTCTAGCTCTTTTATCAAAATATTTTCTTTTAGATCTCTTTGATAAATAGCCTTCTTTATTAACAAAGATATATGGTTCAGAGTTTAGAAGGCTTTGAACTTAATATTTTATAATTTTTTCTAATTTTTAAAGATTTTTTCAAAGATAAAGTAGATTTTCTTAGGGCTAAAAGACCTAATTTAACCTTAGAATGCACTACCTTACCTTCATTTCTTCTAATTATTTTTTGAGACTCTAAAGGTTCTAAGGGGATGGACTCTATGGACGGGACTGACTCTATGAACTTAGGCACTAATTTATTTAACTCTTCAAATACATACCTAATAATAGATCTAAATCTGACTCCTAATTCTAGCTCATGAGAATCTGCAGTAGGAGAAATAGGCTCAAGAAGAAGTTTATTAATTTTTTCTAGATTAGTATACCATATTTTTATAGGAAGATTCAATAGGAATTTCATCAGTGTGATTAGAATCTTCCTCCTACGTTCCTATGGAATCAAAAGCAAGGTTAGAGAAGCTTTCTTGCCTCTCAACCTAAACTAAGTGATCTATCTTAATGGTTTCTTCTATTTTTTCAGTAGACACTTTAGAAGGACTGGCTTTTAGGTTAGGGCTACCTATTTCTCCTTAAACCTTAGTTGAGTTAAGAGGATAAACAGATTTCTTGGCAAGACTATCATCAATCTTTCAAGACTAAAAAAGCAAGTTAATTTCTAATGTTTGAACTTCAGGCTTAGCTTTTTCCAGACCCTTAGGATAATATAGATCATACTAGTCGAAGAAGAGAATATGTCTCTCTTTGGCCCTCATTTGGTTGAACCCAATTTTTCTAACAAAGTCTCTCTGAGTTTTATCATGGAAGCTAAAGAACTACTTTTTTCTATATTCTTTAGATTTAATTTTTTTTCAAGTAGTTCTTTATTAATCTGAAACTCAGCAATCACAAGATCAGGAAAATAAGATCTATCAACATTATGAGCTATTTTTATAATTTTTATTTTTATATTACTAGAAGGATCATAATAAGTATCTGGAGTAGTTATTATCTCGTACTTATCTAAACTATTTTCTAACTCCTATATAGTTATAGAATTAGATTTTTCTACAATCATTGTCCTTAGAAAGATAGGTTACTCGCCATCCTTAGTTCAAGTTGTGCAAGAAAAAAGAGATTGGATGATAGCATCCATACCTCACCCTCACAAGATACCAGCCATACCTCACGCTCATAAAATACCAACCATACCTCACCCTCACAAAATACAAGCCATACCTCACCCTCACAAGTTGTGCAAGCAATAAGAGATTGGACGATACTAGCCATACCTCACCCTCATAAGACAACAGCCATACCTCATCCTCACAAATCTGTGACTTACTGACCCTAAACATACACCTGTCCATCGGCTTAATCAAATGGGTTCTTATAGCATAGCGACTGAACATATGAGAAATAAAGCTGTGGAAACAAGTCCGTTATGGAAACCTCCATATAATCCAAATGAACAAATCAAAAATGAAGCTGTGAAAATAAGTCTGCTATGAAAACCTCCATATAATCTGACACCAATCCCTTCCCTAGCATAAAAAAGAACAAGAATCTAATACTAGATGATCCGGACCCCCAAAGAGGCAACCTCAAATCCGGAGCGATATAGAGATCCACCGTATCAACTTACGTTGGGCAACCAAACTGGAAATACTAGATTCGAAACGTATAAGGTGGACAGAACATCTCCTATCAACAACCGAGGCCAAATATCAATTATTCCATACTAAAGGAAGAGCTTCAAAGTATACGATACTGCCCGTGCACATATACAATATAGCCTAGAACCCAAAAATGAAAGTACAAATTAGAAATTTTAAAGAAGAGGATAAGACAATAGCTTGAGGTAAAGCAAATAAATAATAACTATAACTTCTTAAGATGACCGTCAAATAGATAGGATGGACATATACTAAAGATAGATAGACTATGCAGATAAAAAAGAAGAAAAGTACTTAGACAAGCATACAGACAGACACTAATAACTCGATTGCTATGCAAATACATGAGTTAATTAAATAAAAAAATTTATATTTTTTTAGATTAAACTTACTAACAGACTATTAGCTAACTAATATTTTTTGTTTTTTTCTGAAACAAACTTAAAACAAAACTTAAGCACAAATTAAATAAACATATAGCAATAACTAACTATAAACCAATAGTTAATAAAAATAGTTATAAACTTAATGGTTAGTATAAATAATTAAATAAACTAACTACTAACATACTAATCAATAGTTAATATAAATAGTCATTGTCAAAGCATACTAGGTAGTAGTTAACTCGTAAATAGCTAATGCTCAGCACTGGTGATTACACAGTTGTTTACAACGCAATCGAGACACTAAGGGTATGAGGAGGTATTTGGGTTGTTTATCCTGACTGCATGGTTGTTTATAATGCAGCCTCTACCAGCCTCAGGATTGGTTTATCCTTCAAGGTTGACAATTGTTTTATAGAGCAACCCAGTGTAGTACTTGGGTGGTTTTCCTCATACTATGGTACCCTAGTTTATAGTACTGGATAATGGTTTCTACAGTAGTACTATTGTATTTGCTCCAAAATTGAGTAGTGATTTCTATAATAGTACCAAGGTATAGTGTTGAATAGTAACTATGAACAGTAACTATGAATAGTAACTATGAACGGTAATTAAGAACTAGTTATGAAGAAAAGCATCCTTTATTTGCATAGAAGTACTTACATTAGTGCTGAAGAAAGCTCAAAAGCACACCATACAAGCTTAAACAAACTTATTTATATACCAGATACACCAATACAAGCTAATACATGTTAATTACACTTTAAACATACTTACTTATATATTTACAATAGAGCTTTGGCAAGAGTTTTCTATTAGAAGAAGAAGATGAACAATAAAAGGAAAAAGAAATGAAGATGGAATGGAGAAGTGAAGGAAAGAGCTAATGAAAAGAAGAGGAGAAGGTTCTCTAGAAGAGAATGATGTTGAAGAATGAGAGAGAGTTTTGATGTATTTATAGGAGGAAAAAGTGATGGAGTGGAGGGTTATGTAGAGATTATATGGTGGAGGACATCTGTATGGTAATGGACGAAGTGGATGTCAAAGTGGAGAAGTGGAGAATATGAGATGAGAAGATGAGGAGATAATGAAGGAAGAAGATGAGAAGATGAGGACATAATGAAGGAAGAAGATGAGAAGAAAAGAAAGGAAGAAGAGAATAGAAGAGAGGAAGGAAGAAGAAAAAGAAGCTCTACCTTAGCTTTGGGAAGTAGCAAGAGGGAGAAGAGAAGAGACTCCCAACTCTCTAGGTGGAGCCTTTCGGCACTCGATCGTTTAGTCTGTTGACCACTCACTCCATCTCCTCCTCTAGCTAAAGCCCTTCCCCTCTATTTATATGTGAGGAAGGGGCAGTGTGGATTTCACTTGGTTTGGAGTCCATGGATTTGAGACTGAATGAAGTTTGAATCTTCCTGTAGCTGTCTTTTTCTATAGCTGTACTATTAGAAATATTTCTATAGATTGTTATGCATCACTTCAGAAGTATTGTAGGAAATCTTTCTGTAGACCATTATCTGTCACTTCAGGAATACTGTAGGCCATTACTTGTCATTTTTGAAATTCTTCTGTAGGCTGATTGACAACTTTTGCCAGCCATTGATCACATATTTGGCTAGGCAATAATGGCCATAGTGGAAGGCAAACAGATTTTGAAAGTAGTACCTGCAACAAAATATTATACCAAAGTTTTGGTAGAGGGTTAGTAAGAAAAATTTTTCTTTTTTTTTTTTCCTTACATCTCAACCTAGTGGATTGAGTTCAAAAGATGTCAAGTCTTCAAAGGATGAAAAAGTTACTTCTTAATTATTGAGAATGAATATATCGATATACTGGTCTTTATTTTCTCTTGAGTTTGAATGCTTAGGAGAATTTAGTTGTGTATTTAGTAGGCTAGAAGAAGCTTCTTCAAAAGTTGGATAGCTTGACTGATGACTTTTTCTGAGAATATTTTCTTGATCTAGTATTCTGCCTTGAACCTCTTAAGGATAGTTTTCTATCTTTGATAGTGGTTCCCATGTTCTCCACCAATCTGTTTGTCTTTCAATTTCTATGGAAATCATAGTAGTTATCCAAATTCTTCTGTCATTCCAATATTTCTGAGTTTTTCTTTTTTAGGCTTCTTGGTAGACTTCATAGCAATTTTCTTGGTATTCTTTGAAATCAAAGAGCTTTGGAAGTTCTTCACCATTTCCTTCTATTATCCCATCATAGTCTTCTTCCTCTAATATGATGACTTCATAAATTTGAAAGGGATGAATGATCTCTCCTATTTTCTAGATTTCCAGTGTGCTAAAAATTTTTACTCTTAGTATACTTTGATACTTTCTTGTAATTGTATTGAGAACTCTGCTGGCTACTGCTAGAAACATATGTAAACTGGCAAAGGGGTCTATTGATATTATTTGTATTAATCCTTTGTATAAAGCTCTGACCTCTTCTTTCATGGAAAGGATGTTGAATGATGGAAAATATAATTTTGGATAGCCCCAACCATTTATTAAGAACATTTGCAGATCTTCTAGTAGCCTTTTGACTTCATCCGATCAGGTTGCTCTTTGAAGGACGTCTTCAAGTAACTCTGAGTTTAGCGCTTCCTGGGCCTTTTTCCTATAGTCAAGTCCTTTTAGCTTAACCATAGTTGGCATCTCTACGAGATTGCAGATCTGGTAGAGTGTGAATAGTTCTTGAGTAACTTGATTTGATTATTCTCCAACCAGTGATATTTGTTCTTTTACTTTTATTAAAAATAATTTTCTTTCAGATACATGATCTGCTAGAGTAGTCAAAGCCTTTATGAAATCTCTTTTTTGATCCAGGAGATGAGTTTTCCATACTTGATTAATTAAGTCAAAAGTCTCTTGTGGAAGTCCTGGATTGTAGAAAGAGGGAGTTAGGTTTTCTTCATTTGGCTCTAGAGGAAGCTTTCCTTCCTTAAAAACAGTCCTTTTAATCAGAATGGCCTTCTTATTAATCTTTTTCCTATAAAGATTATAAGGATAGAGAAGTGAATTTATATTTATCTTTTTAAGATCAGAAGAAATGATTTGCCATTGATTAGTAGTTTGTTTTTTCATCCTTTTTTCATCTTGTCTTAAAATATTTTCTAAGTCTAGGTTAAAAGCATCGAATATAATTTTGAAAACATTGATAGACTATTTCAAAATAGAAAAGACAATATACCTTTTTAATGATCTTCTTTATTACCTCGACATGCTGGACTCTCCAGGCTATGGAGATCATGAGATGACTATTCTATCTTTTATAGGAGATTTCATAAATGTTAAAGATATTCAAGTAGTATTGAACTAGGGATTTTTGAAATTTAAAGGCTTTAACCATAGTCATCCTTTTATTATGGAAAAGGGTATACATCCATAGAATAGTTCTTCTCATTAAATTTTTCTTTGGTAAGAACTTAATTTCTTCTAAGATACAAGGTGGATAGAAAAAAAGGTGTTTATAATAGATTTTTATGGCTTTATCTATTCTAATATTAATAGGTCTTCCTACAAATTTAATAGCTCCTTTTAGTAGATTGAAAAGAAAACTTGATAAGTTTTTCTTGGATAACTTATTTACAAATCTAACTTCAACTACCTATTTTAGTTTGTTGAGGAAAGACTCTTCAAGATAGAAGTTTAATATTACCTTTTCACCATTAATCTTTGTAATAATACCTTTGTCTATAACAGTGAAAGGTTTTATTGAAGTTATAAAGGGGTTTCCTAATATAACTTCTTGACTTAGGGTTTTGACTAAAAAGAGGAATGTTTGAATACAGGTGTTTCCTACACAAACATGAACATCAGAAATTTTATGTCTTATCCTAAGATTTTCTCCATTTGCCATTCTAATATTTTGAGTTGTTTTATTAAAATATTTTAAAGAAATTAAGTTTTTCTTAATACAGTTTATATCAACTCTAGAGTCTATCAAAGCTTTGGTTTTAAAATGATAGTCTCTAATTTTGAGTAAGATTTCATAGAACCATTTTTGATCTTCATACTTAACACTGGATTCTAAGAAATCTTCATTATCATCAATTAATGGAGTTTTACCATTAGAATTCCTAGTGGATTCTAGGATTGGGATATCACCAAATTCATCAATGTAAGAGGATCCTTCACTGCCACAAAATTCTTCCAAATTAATATATACTAAGGTCACTCTATCCTTTCTCGAATGGCAATGATTTGTCAAAAGATATTTGATTTCTTTAGTATTCTTTCTTGGATAAGTCCTCAAATATCTCTTCAAAAGAGCTATTTCATACTTATCTTGAGGAATCTTTCTAGCTCTTTTATCAAAATATTTTTTTTAAAATTTTTTATAAAATTTAAGATAAAATTTATTTATTAGGAGTCTATCTTAATAGCAGAGATTATCAAATTTTATTCTTCTAAGTATTCTCTACTGACTTACATAATCATCAAAAAGTTCAGATCCACCAATTTAGATGTAATGAGGAATTTTATAATTAAAATCAATGCTATCAAAGCCTTCATTCTTTATACTAGGTCTAATCAAATCTGAGAATAAAGGAGGTAGTCTGCAAATAAGCTTATTTTGATTTGGATTTGAGGAAATCCTAGCTGTACAAATGTTGAGATCTATCCTAAGACTAATTCTATATGTTTGTATGATATTTATAATAATTACAAAATCTAAAGGATAATCTAGGTAATGGTTTTTATTAGATTCCCTTTTGATAGCATCTAGAATCTCATTCTTTTGATAGTCAGTGAGATGATAATCCCACCGACTCCTCAATTGTCTCCAAAGATATGATGCTATCTCCATTATCTCCTCAGAATCATTATAAATCTTGTTAGAATTTGAATTTAATATCTCTTTATTTTCAGCAAATTCTTCAAGATTCTAATTGAATTCAATGGTAGATGTAGTATTATAGATGTCTTTCGAATGCAAATCTACCTGGACAAGTCTAGGATAATGAAATTCTAAGTCAGGAGTCTGAACTATTAAATTATTCTTAAAGATTTGGTAAGTCCTACTCCTAACATTATTTACAAGGTCTACTAAGTCTAAAGTTCTATTATTTTCTTCAGATTCTTTAGATAATACTTTATTAGACTTTTTTGAAGAATGGCCTTCTCTTTTTATAGAGATATAGGGTTTTCTATAGGGTTTTGGTAGTTTAGAAGGCTTAGAACCATTTATTTTATAATATTTTTTAATTTTTATAGATTTTTTCAAAGATAAAGCAGACTTTCTTAAGGCTAAAATACCTAATTTAACCTTAGAATGCACTACCTTACCTTCATTTTTTCTAATTATTTTATTAGACTCAGACTCTAAAGGTTCTAAGAAGACAGACTCTATGCATGGGACTGACTCTATGGACTTAGACTCTAATTTATTTAATTTATAAAAAATATATCTAATAATATATTCAAATCTGACTCCTAATTCTAGCTCATGAGAATCAGTAGTAGGAGAAACAGGTTCAAGAGAAAGTTCATTAGTTTCTTCTTGATAAATATACCTCATTTAATCGAAAGATGTTCAATAGGAATTTTATCAGAACAATTAGAGTCTTCCTCCTGTATTCCTATAGAGTTAAGGGCAAGGTTAGAAAAGCTTTTCTGCCTCTCAACCTAGACTAAGTGATCTACCTTAAGAGTTTCTTCTATTTTAACATTAGACACTTCAGAATGACTGGCTTCTAGACTAGGTCTACCTATTTCTCTTTCAACCTTAGTTGGGTATAAAGGATGAACAGATTTCTTAGCAAGACTACCATCAATCTTCCAAGATTGAAAAAGCAAGTTAATTTTTAATGTTTGTACTTCAGGCTTAACTATTTCAAGACCCTTAGGATAATATTGATCAAACAAGTCAAAGAAGAGAATATATCTCTCTTCAACCCTCATTTGGTTGAATCAGACTTTCCTAATAAAGTCTCTCTCTATTTTATTATGGAAGCTAAAGAACTACCTTTTACGATATTCTTTAGATTTAAAATCTTTTTTGAATAGTTTTTTATTAATCTAGAACTCAGCAATCTCAAGATCACATAGATAAGGTCTATCAACATTATAAACTATTTTTGTAATTTTTATTTTTATATTACTAAAAGGATCATAATAAGTATCTAGAGTAGTTATTATCACATACTTATCTAAACTATTTTCTAACTCCTCTATAGTTACAGAATTAGATTTTTTCACAATTGTTGTCCTTGGAAAGATAGATTACTCACCATCGTTAGGCCAAGTTGTGCAGGTAAAAAGAGATTGGTCGATACCAGTCATACCTCACCCTCATAAGATACTAGCCATACCTCATCATTACAAATCTATGACTTACTAATCCTAAACACACACCTATCCATCGACTTAATCAAATGGGTCCTTATTGAACAGTGACTAAACAGATGAGAAATGAAGCTGTGGAAACAAGTTTGCTACGAAAACCTTCGTATAATCTAAATAAACAGATGAGAAATAAAGTTGTGGGAACAAGTCCACTACAAAAACCTTCGTATAATCAAATACCAATTCCTTCTCCCCAGCATAAAAAAGAACAAGGCTCTGATACTAGATGATCTGGTCCCCCGGAGAGGCAATCTCAAATCTGGTGCGATATGGAGATCCACCATATGAACTTACGCCAGGCAACCAAACTAGGAAAATCAGATTTGGAAGGTATAAGGTGGACAGAACGTCTCTTACTAAAAATCGAGGTCAAATACTAATTATGCCACACTAAAGGATGAGCTCCAAAGTATATGATACTGCCCATGTGCATATACAATACAGCCCAGAACCCAAGAATGGAAGCGCAAATTGGACACTTTAAAGAAGAGGAGTAAACAACAACCTAAGATAAAGCAAACAGATAATAACTATGACTACTTAAGATAGCCATCAGATAGATAGGATGGACATACAATAAAGATAGATAGACTATGTAGATAAAAAAGAAGAAAAGTACTTAGACAAGCACGCAAACAAAAATAAATTACTTGAATATTATGCAGATAGATGACTTAATAAGAAAATCTTTTTTATATTTCTTTAGATTTAGAATAAACATGCTAATAGACTAATTACTGAATATTTTTTGATTTTTTTGAAATAAATTTAGAGTCAAACATAACCACAAATTAAATAAACATAAAGCAACAACTAACTATAAACCAACAATTAGTATAAATAGTTATAAACTTAACAGTTAGTATAAACAATTAAATAAACTAACTACTAACATACTATTCAATAGTTAATATAAATAGTTACTGTTAAAGCATACTAGACAGTAGTTAACTGGTAAATAGTTAATGCTCAACACTAGCGATTGCATGGTTGTTTACAATGCAATCAAAAAATTGAGGGTACGAGAAGGTTTTTGGACTGTTTATCCTAACTATTTGATTATTTACAATGTAGCCTCTACCAGCCTCGGGGTTGGTTTATCCTTCAAGGTTGACTATTGTTTTACAAAGCAACCCCATGTAGTACTTAGGTGGTTTCCTTCATACTATAGTACCCCCATTTATAGTATTGGATAGTGGTTTCTATAGCAATACTATTGTATCTACTCCAATACTGAGTAGTGGTTTCTGCAATAATACCAAACTACAGTGCTGAATAGTAACTATGAACAGTAACTATGAATAGTAATAATGAATAGTAACTATGAACAATAATATGAATCATAATTAAGAACTAATTATGAAGAAAAACATACTTTATTTATATAGAATTACGTACATTAATACTGAAGAAAGCTTAAAAGCACACCATACAAGCTTAAGCAAACTTATTTACATACCAGATATGTCAAGCATGCTTAATACAAGCTAATACATGCTAATCACACTCTAAACATACTTATATATTTACAAGAGAGATTTGGCAAGAATTTTCTCTTAGAAGAAGAAGGTGAATAGTAGAAGAAAAGAGAAATGAGGATGGAATGGAGAAGTGAAGGAAAGGGCTAACGAAGAGGAGAGGAGAAGGTTCTCTGGAAGAGAATGATGTGGAAGAAAGAGAAAAAGTTTTGATGTATTTATAGGTGGAAAAAATGGAGTGGAGGATTATGTAGGGACTATGTGGTGGAGGTTATCAGTATGGGAAGGGACGAAGTGGATGTCAAAGTGGAGAAGTGAAGAATATGAGATGAGAAGATGAGGAGATAATGAAGGAAGAACGTGAGAAGAAGTGATGAATAGAAGATGAGAAGGGAGGGAAGGAAGAAGAGAAGAGAGGAAGGAAGAAGAGAGAGAACCTCTACCTTAGCCTTGGAAAGTAGCAAGAGAGAGAAGAGAAGAGACTCTCAACTCTCTAGGTGGAGCCTTCCTGCACTCGGTCGCTTAGGCTGTCGACCGCTCACTACACCTCCTCTAGCTAAAGCCCTTCCCCTCTATTTATAGATGAGGAAGGGGTAGTGTGGACTTCACTTGGTTTGGAGTCTGCAGATTTGAGACTGAATGAAGTCCGGATCTTTCTGTAGCTATCTTCTCTTGTAGCTATACTATTAGGAATCTTCCTATAGATCATTATGCATCACTTCGGAAGTACTGTAGGAAATGTTTCAATATATCATTATGCATCACTTCAGGAATACTATAGGCCGTTACTTGTCATTTTTTAAATTCTTTTGTAGGCTAGTTGATAGTTTTTCCCGGCCACTGATCATTTATTTAGCTATGAAATGATGGCCATAGTGGAAGGCAAATGGATGTTGAAAGTAGTACCTGCAAGAAAACATTCTACCAAAATTTTGGTAGAGGGTTAGTAAGAAAATATATTTTTTTCTTCTTTTTTTTAATTTTTTTTTTACATCTCTACCTAGTGGGTTGAGTTCAAAAGATGTCAAGTCTTCAAAGGATGAAAAGGTTGCTTCTTGATTGTTGAGAGTGAATATATCAATAAACTGATCTTCATTTCCCCTTGAGTTTGAATGTTTAGGAGAATTTAGTTCTGTATTTAGTGGGCTAGAAGAAGCTTCTTCAAAAGTTGGAGACCTTGACTGATGATTTCTTTTGAGAATATTTTCTTGATCTAGTTTTCTACCTTGAACATCTTGAGAATAGTTTTCTATGTTTAAAAGTGGTTCCCATGTTCTCTCCCAATCTTTTTGTCTTTCAATTTCTATGGGAATCATAGTAGTTATCCAAATTCTTCCATCATTCCAATATTTCTGAGTTTTTCTTTTTTGGCTTCTTGGTAGACTTCGACATACCAATTTTCTTGGTATTCTTTGAAATCAAAGAGCATTAGAAGTTCTTCACTATTTCTTTCAGTTATCCCATCATAGTCTTCTTACTCGAATATGCTGACTTCGTAAATCTGAAAGGGATGAATGATCTCTCCTATTTTTCTTATTTCCAGCCTGCTAAAAATTTTTACTCTTAGTATACTTTGATACTTTCTTGCAATTGTATTGAGAACTTCACTGGCTATTGTTGGAAACATATGTAAACTGGCAAAGGGGTCTACTGATATTATTTGTATTAATCCTTTGTATAAAGCTCTGACCTCTTCTTTCATGGCAAAGATGTTGAACAATGGGAAATATAATTTTGGATAGCTCCAACCATTTATTAAGAACATTCGTAGATCTTCTAATAGCCTTTTGACTTAATTCGACTGGGTTGCTCTTTAAAGGATGTCTTCAAGAAACTCAAAGTTTAGCACATCCTGGGCCTTTTTTCAATAGTCAAGCCATTTTAGCTTGACCATAGTTGGCATCTCTACAAGATTGTAGATCTGGTAGAGTGTGACTAGTTTTGGAATAACTTGATTTGATTGTCCCCCAACCAGTAATATTTGTTCTTTTATTTTTGTTAAAGACAATTTTCTTTCAGATAGATGATCTATTAGAGTAGTCAAAGCCTTTCTAAAATTTCTTTTTTGATCCAGGAGATGAGTTTTCTATACCTAATTAATTAAGCCGAAAGTCTCATGAGGAAGTCCTGGATTGTGGATGACAGAATTGGGTTTTCTTTGTTTGGCTCTAGAAAAAGCTTTCCTTTCTTAGAAATAGTCCTTTTAATTAGAATGGCCTTCTTATAAATCTTTTTCTGACAAAGATTATAAGGATAGACAAGTAAATTTATACTTATCTTTTTAAGGTCAGAAGAAATGATTGGCCATTGATTAGCAGTTTGTTGATAGATTGCATTATAAACACACACCTTATTGCCAATAACTGTTTATACCTAAGTCAAGAGGAAATGAAGACCAGTTTATCGATATATTCACTCTCAACAATCAAGAAGCAACCTTTTCATCCTTTGAAGACTTGACATCATTTGAACTCAACCCACTAGGTTAAGATGCAAAAAAAAAAGAAAAAAAAATATTTTCTTACTAACCCTCTACCAAAATTTTTGTAGAATGTTTTATTGCAAGTACTACTTTCAAAATCCATTTGCCTTCCACTATGGCCATCATTGCCTAGCCAAATAAATGATCAGTAGTCGGCAAAAGCTGTCAATTAGCCTACAAAAAAAATTAAAAAAAGATAAATAAAGGCCTACAGTATTCCTGAAGTGACGCATAACGATCTACAGAAAGATTTCCTATAATACTTTTAAAGTGCTGCATAATAATCTACAAGAAGATTCTTAATAGTACAGTTATAGAAAAAGAGAGCTATAGGAAGACCCAGACTTCATTTAGTCTCAATCCACGGACTCCAAACCAAGTGAAGTCTGCACTGCCCCTTCCTCATCTATAAATAGAGGAAAAGGGCTTCACCTAGAGGAGGAGGAGGAGTGAGCGGTCAACAGCCTAAGCAATCAAGTGCGGGAAAGCTCCACTTAGAGAGTTGAAAATCTCTTCTCTTCTCCCTCTTGCTACTTTCCAAAGCTAAGGCAGAGCTTCTCTTTCTTCTTCCTTCCTCTCTTCTCTTCTCTTCTTCCTTTCCTTCCATCTCATCTTCTTTTGGTATCAAAGTCTTATTCTTTTTTGTGCCAGGGGGAAGGAATTAGTATCTGATTATACAAAGATTTTTGTGGCGGACTTGTTCCCATAGTTTTATTTGTCATCTGTTCAGTCGCCATGCGGTAAGGACCCATTTGATTTAGCTGACGGATAGGCGTGTGTTTAGGGTCAGTAAGTTATGGATTTGTGAGGATGAGGTATGGTTGGTATCCTCTGATCTCTTTCTAAAGGCATGACTATGTCTGAGGATGGTGAGCAACCTAATCATATAAGGATAATGACTTTAAAAAATGCATCTTCTATAAGTTTTGAGGAGCTAGAAAATAGTCTGAGTAATTGGAAATTGCCTAGGTTATATGCTAATGAATTTTATCATAAGGCAAAGTTTTGTTTTAGAAGTACTAATTATATTAAGACCATAGAAAAGACTCTCTCCATACGTACAGCTCAAGAGATAATTCATCTGTTGAGTCAAGAAGACCTAAAAGAAATTTTGACTGAATTTAAATACCTTCACCTTGGATTTGTTGAAGTGGTTGTTAAACCTTTAACTGGAAATGGATTGAACACTTCTATTCTAGGTTGCCAAAGGGATTGCCGAAACCTAAACTTTGCAAATTCACTCTTAGGTCTCATAGAAGCTAGTCTAGCTGAAGGGCTAGTATTCTTCAATGTTGGACCAAACTTTCCTGTATCCTTGATAGACCAAATATCCTTGATAGCCTTATTCTTAATCTTCAAACCTCTGGATTTGATATGAAACTAGGATCAGAAAATAACTCCACCTTTAGGGTCAATTACAAAGCCATGACTAGTGTATTGTAGGTGGTGTGGTGCTCCCAAGCCTTGGGAGGCCATGGATGGAGCCAGGGTGAGGGCTCCGGGGAGGCTAGGATAGGTGTGGTCCTAGGACTAGGATGGGAGTTATCCTAGAATGGAGGTGGCATGTAGCTCTCCACGGGCTTGAAGTTCGGATATTGAGGGCCTTAAGGGGCTTGGTTGGTATTTTGAAGATCTGAAATTCAAGATGGAGCAAAAAATTAAAGTTGAAGAATCAGGACTGTAGAAAAAAGATTTTCTATAGATTACCTGGCTCAGTCAAAAACTAGATCGGCTAAGTCTCAAAGCATAGGCAAAATAGAAATATCGAGTTTCAGGACTGCAAGCACGGTACAGGACTAGGCTGGCTCAGTTTCAGACTGAGCTGACCCAATGAAACTTAGCTGGCTCAGTGCTAAGACTGAGCCAGCTTAGTGCGTGGGCAGAGTTACGCGAGGGTCTGTTTTGGGCTAGGGTCTGGGTTGATCTGAAGGCTCTTGAGGCCTGATTTGAGAGGTCTTAAGGGGGCTAATTCATATATTGGGTTAGCCTAAGGGAGTTTTTAAGCTGGGTTTATTAGGATTCATGTGAAAACTCTAGGATATATAATTCAGGACATTGTTACTTTTACAATAGAAGTAAATATAATTGAGCTTTTCTCCCTAACTCTTTTCTCTTTTCTCTCTGGTTCCAACATCAAAATCCTAGCTTCTCTCATCTTTCTTAGATCTTCTTCAGTTTGCTGGATTAACACCCTAGTTCATGCAAGAGATCGGATCTATGGCTGTGGCTCCGAGCAGCCATAGGAACAATAATTAGTATTAGAGCTAGATTATGCCTGGAACGTTGTGGATAATAGTTGGTATCGGAGCCTGGTTGAGCATGAAGGAGAAAGAAGATTAGTTTTTAGCAGAGATCAACAGCGAGATTCAGATCTAAAGACTTTCTGCAGGCTTCGTAAGGAAGGAAGAGATTACAGGGCTGCTGTCCACCATCCCTAGTCAAGGTATTTCTTAGATCTATCTGTTTGCTATTATTTGATTCAAATTGATCATAAAAAATAGTGGGTTGAAGGTAGGATTAGAGAGGTTTGATGGAAAGAGAAGTTTCATAATGTGGATGATAAGGATGGAGGATCTGCTGGTTCAGATGAGGTTGGATTCAGCCTTGAAAGATAGGTTGGAGGATATCACAGATAAGAAGTGGGTGTCCTTGGAGAAAAGGAGGTGCCACGATTAGGGCTTGTTTGGCAGATGAGGTTTTGTATGGTGTGTTGGAGGAGAGAACACCCAAGGGATTATGGTCGAGGTTGCACCAGCTGTACATGGGAAAGAACATGTGCAACAAGTTGATGCTGAAGAAGCAACTGTATAGCTTTCCGAAGCAGGAGGGTGAGGATGTTGCGAGGCATATTCAGTGGTTCAATCGGATGAGCATGGACTTGCTCAATATAGGGAAGGATTTAGAAGAGGAGGATAAGAGTCTATTGTTGCTGTGTTCACTATCCAGGAGCTTCAATCCGTTAGTGATAACTTTGCTGTATGATAAGAAAACACTGGTGTACGAGGAGATCATATCAGTGCTCAGGTCCAATGAGCAGCAGGAATGGATGATGAAGAGAGAGGTCTTCCAAGAGAGTCTTGTGGTTTCAGAGAAGCACAGGAAAGAAAAGAAGAAGGGCGAATAGAGAAGCAGCAAGGAGTCCAAGAGATGCTTCAAGTGCAGAGAAATAGGGCATTTTAAGCAGGAGTGTCTGCTTTGAAAGAAGTGCAAGGGAGGAGAAAGCTCGGATTCCATCAGTACAATCACTGAAAGTTAAGATTCGGATGAAATCTTGGTGATCTCGGAGGAGGCTATAAGGTGCGGTGTATCAAAGATGGTTTTGGGCAGGTCTGTGGAGTGCAGAGGATTCGAAGGAGCAGTGATAGTGTTTGAGGTATAGCGACAGGCCTAGCAGTATAGTGTTGGGTGGTTGGCCTCGGGGGACTCGGAGATAGAGTCGACTTCTACGGCATCAGGGAGACTTCAGCTTCAGGTGGAGCACCGAACAGAGGTGGCTACATGGGTGGAGAAAGTTGTGACATGGGTTCAGAGAAGGGGGTGTAGATGGAGGACCAGTATTGCAGCACCAGTGTCGGGACTGTACAGATCAGGTGGAGAGGATTGTGCAGGGAGATAGGCATGGCTCTGAGGGGACAGTGTCAGGTGGAGCATCAGGATATGCGGTGAGTGTCGGTAAAGGAACATTGCATGATCTCTAGGGAAGTCTAGGATAAATGATGTAGCTACCAAACAGAAGGATATCTACAACTTCAAAGATGGTGCAGAGAAACAAGCCAAGGAATTCAGTGATGGAGGCGGTCATTTAGAAGGCCTCAAAAAGTGCTCAGCAGTTGAAGAAGAATGGCAGTGGCAAGATAAGCATGAGGGGCTATCAGGAAATGCAGGGACAGCAAGGTCGTGCATGAAGATATTGCTAGGTGTGCCAAGGCTTAGGTGCACCAAGGTGGAGATTGTAGGTGGTGTGGTGCTCCCAAGCCTTGGGAGAACACGAACGGAGCCAGGGTGAGAGCTCTGAGGAGGCAAGAATAGGTGTGGTCCTAGGACTAGGACAGGCGTTGTCCTAGGATGGAGGCGGCATATAGCTCTCCATGGACTTGAGGTTTGGGTATTAAGGGCCTCAAGGGGCTTGGTTGGTACTTCGGAGACCTAAAATTCAAGATGGAGCAAGAAATTAAAGCTGAGAAATCAAGACTGCAGGAAGGAGATTTTTTGTAGGTTACCCAGCTCAGTCCAAAACTGGGTCGACTAAGTCTTAGAGCATAGGCAAAATAGAAATGTTGAGTTTTGGAACTACAGGCATGGCACAGAACTGGGTCGGCTTAGTTTCAGACTGAGCCAACCCAGTGGAACTTAGCCAGCTCAGTGCTGAGGCTGAGCCGGCTCAGTGCGCGAGCAGAGTTATGCGAGGGTCTATTTTGGGCTAGGATCTAGGTTGATCCTAGGGCTCTTAAGGCCAGGTTCGAGAGGTCTTAAGCAGGCTAATTCATATATTGGGTTAGCCTAAGGAAGCTTTTAAGCGGGGTTTATTAGGGTTCATGTGGGAACTCTAGGGTATATAATCCAGGACATTGTAACTTTTACAATAGAAGTGAATACAATTAAGATTTTCTTCCTAAGTCTCTTCTCTCTAGTTCCAACACCAAAATCCTATCTTCTCTCATCTTTCTTAGATCTTCTTCAGTTTGCTAGATTAACACCCAGATTCATGCAAGAGATCGGATCTTCGGCTATATTTCCAAACAACTATAGGAACAACATGTACGCCCTAATGTAAAATTGATTACAGTTAAAGGGGTAACTACATTATTTCTTGTTAATCCTAAGAATAATATCTTAACCCCTAAAGCATTAAAGTATAAAGAAATAACCTTACCAGAAAGATGGATTTTAGAACAAGTTATAGAACCCATGAAAGCTCAAAACACCATGGCTGAAAGGATTGTTGAAACCCCTGAAGGAAATGTTGAAGTTTACTTCTCGTCTAGCAGAAGGATTACTCTAGATAGAAGATTTTCTACCTTTGATGTTCTTGTTGGGGAAAAACCCTGCTCCTATCGAGGCTCGGTTTGATGATCGACAGAAAGGTATCTATAATCATAGAAGAGCTCCAACCATGACTTCAACGATCCCCAAAATGGTCGGACTCCCACCAGACTTCTCCTTCAGCAGGACTCCTTCCAGGCTTCTCCATAAGTCGGACTCTTTCCGAACTTCATAGTCAATCAGACTCTTTCAGGCTTCTTCTTCAGTCAGACTCCCATATGGCTTCTCCATCAATCAGACTCTTTCTAGGCTTCTCCTTCAGTCGGACTCCTACCGGGCTTCTCCATCAGTATGACTTCTTTCGGGCTTCTCCATCAGTTGGACTCCTTTCGGGCTTCTCCATCAGTCAGACTCCTTTTGGGCTTCTCCTTCAGGTGGACTCCTATTGGGCTTCTCCTTTAGTAGAACTCCATCCAGGTTTCTCTATCAATCGAACTCCTTCTGAGCTTTTTCTTTAGCAGAACTCCGTCTGGACTTCTCTATCAGTCAAACTCCTTTTGGGCTTCTCCTTTAGTCGAACTTCTTTCAGGCTTCTCTGTTAGTTGAACTCCTTTCAAGTTTGTCTTTCAGTCGAGCTTCTTCTGGGCCTCTCCTTCAATCGATCTTCTTCTAGACTTCTCCCTCAATTGAGCTTCTTTTAGACGTCTTCCTTAGATGGGCTTCCCTTCCAAGTCGAACTCATCTTGGACTCCTTCAGTAAGATTCCTTCTGGACTCCTTCCAACTACCTAAAAGAATTCATTTTGGATGAACTTCTTCTCATCACCAGAAGGACCTCGGCATCCATCCTAGATAAAACAAATATCAGACCATGCATGGTTGATCTTGAGGACATCCCAAACCTCCCTCGATTCACTGAGGCATGGTTCATCCGAGCTTTAACTATTAAATCCTAACAAACTAGCACACCACGATAAATGACTACTCGTCCTCCGTAACAAACTTCACATGGCCCTGAATGGCCCACTATCATGTAGTTATGGCTATCACCATCAGTTTGTTACAAGCTCTATTTATAAAAGGGATCCTCTAGATACGTTTCTCCAAGCTCTCACTTCCCTTCCTGTTACTTTGAGCACTCTATTTTTGTTGGCCAGAAGAGCTGACTTGATCATTGGAGGGTCCAGTTGGAGCCACCACTCCTGACTCTGGATGGAACTTTATTTTGTAGGTCATCGGCAGTGGCCTTTTCTCCCTCAACTCTAGCTCGATCCGCCATCAACCAGATTCTGTACCAATGTAATTGATGCTAGAGGAAGGGCCTGTTGAGCCCTTGTTCTAAAAAGAGTGCTCAGTCCATTATGCTTGTCCTCTTCTTCAAGATCCATCTCTATTTAATCTTTTTTAGTCTCCAAAATGCTCTCAAAGAAGACAACCACCCAAAGATCCACTACCTCTGCCACCAGATCTGAGCCAAATCTACCTGCCTCAACACCATCACCGACATCACAACCCCCTCCATCGATGGCTATGGTGGATCTAGAGCAGTTCAACCTATTGGTATAGTAGGTTCGGGGCTTCACCGAAATGGTGCAGGCCATGTAGCAATCTTTGGTGGTAGTCCAGCTAGAAAATCCTCCGTCTGAATGTTAAGAACCAGTCCTAAGGAAGCACAGTTGGGTCAGTAGACCTAATACTCCTAGGAAAGGAAAATGAAAAGTAGAATACCCTTGCTTAGACCATGATTCTTCTCCAGAGGAAACCTTTTCTATCTATAGCCAAAAACCCTCTAAGATCTATGATCAAGATGAGGCCTTTGATCAAAAACTCCAAAAAATGGATCAATGGATTGAGGAGCACCGCCATGCTGCCCCAGCTAACCATGACAACATCTGCACTGATCCTCCATTCTCCTAGAGAATCATGCAGGAGTTGATCCCACCAAACTTCAAGCTCTCCCAATTCGAGAGCTATGATGGGATCACCAATCTGATTGACCACCTGGAGGCCTTAGGAACTATGATGCTACTCCATAGCTCACCAGATGCCATCTTGTGTCAAGCTTTTCCATCTACTCTAAAGGGAGTAGTGAGAAATTGGTACTCGTGCTGAAGCTTGATGTAATCTTCTCCTTCGATCAAATGAGCCATTAGTTTGTGGTTCATTTCATTAGCAGCCAACATCCCAGGTGAGGCTCGGACTTCCTCATCAACATCAAGCAGTAGGAAGGGAAGTCCATCTGGGCCTATGTCAATCGCTTCAACGCCACTACACTAAAGGTCCGAAACTTGGACCAATCTATCGCCATGGCCGCACTGAAGGGCAGCCTTCAGAAGAATGACCTACTATTCTTCTTATAGAAGAAGTATCCTAGGAACTTTGCTGACCTGCTAGCTCAGGCTAAAGGCTATGCCTGAGCTAAAGAAGCCTTCAAACTAAATGATGAGGAAGCCATAAGAGAGTGGCAGATGGACGAGTCTAGCAAGCCCATAGTTGAAGAGAAGCCAAATGAAGTTCAGTCGTGCTCTCAGACTTCTCTTGAGCGCAAGCGAGTCCAAACTCCTCCTCGAGCTCACCATCAAAGAAGCCCTAACAGAAAGCACGAAGGAGCTCTCCTCTCAGAAGGTTTCATAACTATGCCCCCCTCAATACTTTGAAGACTCAAGTGCTGATGGAGATCAAGGAGCAACTATCGAAGCCAAAAAGGATGCGCACTCATCCTGACAAGTGTAATCCTAACAAGTACTATCTGTACAATCGTGACCACAGTCATGATACTGAAGAGTGTATCTATCTCCAAGATGAGATCGAGGAGCTCATCAGACGAGGTTGGCTTGGTCGATTTCTATGATGTCGGCCTGAGATAAGGGAAGATCGGCAGAGGATACTATCGCAACTAGAACCACCAAGGAGGAAGGAGTAGTAAGGAGATTGGCCACCTCTCGACATCATCAATACCATCTCTGAGGGACTTCAATGAGAGGAGGCCAGCAGATCTAAAGGGTTGGCCAAAAGGCGGAGAACTAAGGAACCCATCACCTTCATCGAAGAAGATGCGCAAGAAGTTTAGTTCCCGCATAGTGACGTGGTTGTAATAATTTTAAATATTGCAGATTATGATGTACGCTGCATTCTTGTGGATAATAAAAGTTCGATCGATGTCTTATTTTATGATGCTTTTTCCAAAATATCAATAACTAATAACTGACTTGAACCAATGAGCACTCCATTAGTTGGCTTTACTGATGATGCAGTGCCAGTCGAAGGTGTGATAACTTTAATTATTGCTGCAGAGCGATATCTGAAGTAGTTCAAGGTGCAAGTAGGTTTCCTGGTGGTAAAAGCTCCATCCGTTTATAATGCAATTCTTGGCCGACCCGGCCTAAATATGCTTCAGGCAATAGTGTCGACCTACTATCTAAAAATAAAATTTTCAACAAGCTGCGAGATTGGAGAGGTCAGAGGAGACCAAGTTTTGGCAAGACATTGCTATTCAATTATCCTAAAAAAGGACAAGTAGTCTAACCCTTGTCCAGTTAATGGTTTGGATATCCAGGACGATCTTACAGAAGAACGATGAGAACCCATGAAAGATCTTGTCTCAATCCTGTTGAATGATGGAAATAAGGATCATATAGTGTAGATCGGTTCCAATCTAAGAGAAGGGGTGCGAGAGCAACTCATCAAATTCTTATGAAGAAATGCAGATATTTCTTCTTGGGTCCCCGCTGACATGCCAAAAATTGATACCAAAGTTATAGAACATCTTCTGACTGTTGACCCTAAACATCGGCCAATAAAAGAAAAGATGCATAGCTATGCCCTAGAAAGATAGAAGGCAATTGCAAAAGAAGTAAACAAGCTCCTTAAGGCCAAATTTATCAGAGAATTCTTGTATCCAAACTGGATTTCTAATGTGGTCCTTATCAAGAAGGCGAATGGCAAGTGGAGGATGTGTATAGACTTCAAGAAATTGAACTAGGCTTATCCAAAAGATAGTTATCCCCTTCCCAGAATTGATCGACTAGTGGACGTGACCTCGGGCCATGAGCTCCTCACTTTCATGGATGCCTTCTCCGACTACAATCAGATCTAGATGGCACCAGAGGATGAGGAGAAAACAACTTTTATTATTGACTGTGGTCTTTATTATTACAGAATTATGCCTTTTGGGCTCAAAAATATAGGAGCAACATACGAACGCCTAGTCAATAAGATCTTTAAGGAGCAGATTGATCGCAACATGGAGGTATATGTAGATGACATGCTTGTCAAGAGTGGAGCTTCAACAAATCATATGGCCAATCTTGAGGAGACCTTCAGTGCCCTTTGAAGATACAAGATGAAGTTGAATCTGATCAAGTGCTTCTTAAGTGTGACTTTGGAAAAGTTTTTGGGATTCATGATATCGAGGCACGAGATTGAAGCAAATTTGAAGAAGATTCGGGCCATTCGAGATATGACTATCCTAAAATCAATAAAGAAAGTTTAGGACCTAATTGAAAAGGTGGCAGTCCTAAATCATTTTCTCTTAAGATCGATTGAGCGATGCATGCTTTTCTTTCGAGTTCTCAAATAGCCAAAGAACTTCTACTGGGACACTGAATGTCAACAAGCATTTGAAGAACTCAAGAGCTACCTTGGCTTGCCTCCCCTATTGTCTAAGCTCGAATCTAGAGAAGGATTGTTTTTATATCTAGTAATCTCACCAACGGCCCTTGTAGCAGTCTTAATCAAGAAAGAGGTGAAAGTGCAATGACCGATTACTATATAAGTCAAGTCTTGTGGGATGCCGAGATTAGGTATGCTATGTTAGAAAAATTAACTTATGCCTTACTGATTGTAGCTCAGAGTCTCCGATCTTATTTTTAGGGGTATACCATAACTCTCCTCACCGATCAGCCAAGCAAGGCAGCTCTTCATCGAATAGATACCTCTGGAAGAATTGCAAAATAGGCAATTGAACTTGTAGAATTTGACATCAACTTTCAACCTCGGTTGTCAATCAAAGCTCAAATACTCACAAATTTCATAGTGGAATGCACAATCTTGGATGAGGCCTAACTTGAACAGAATGAAGTTGGCATTCCATGGTTACAGCCAAGCTCTAGTGAAGAAAGTGCCAATCTTCCTGAAGGCTTTTCGGTCCTGTATGTGGATGGCTCATCTAATTCTTCAGGCGTAGGCGTTGGATTGTCCTAGTAAATTCAAAGGGAGTCATCGCTGAATATGCGCTGCACTTCAAATTTCTTACAACAAATAATAGAACCGAATATGAATCTCTGATAGTAGGATTAAGGATAGCCAAAGAATTAGAAGCAGATCGGCTCGAAGCTTACAGTGATTCTCAACTAGTGGTCAAACAAGTTAGTGGCAATTATGAACCTCAAGAGGAAAGCATGATAAAATATCTTGAGAAAGTGAAAACTTGACTCCGACCTTCAGTAGTTTTAGCATTTGACAAATTTTGAGAGCAGTAAATATCAGAACCGACCTTCTTTCTAAATTGGCCACACTAACCCCAATCGAACTGCCCAAGGAAGTCTTCTTCGAAGTTCTAAAATGCCCAAGTTCGAAAGAACCGCAGTCTGTGCTGCAAGTCGAGCATGAGCTGAGCTAGATTGACCCGCTGCTCACTTACCTCAACGATGGAGTTCTATCTTATGACCCAAAAGAAGCTCAAAAATTAAGGGATCAGGCCTCCTGGTATGTCCTCTATGAAGGCAAGTTATACAAAAGATCGTATTCTTTGCCACTCTTAAAATCTCTCCGACCTTCCAAAGCGACTTTGCATTATGGAAAGTGCATGAAGGAATCTATGGGAGTCATTTGGGAGCTCGATCCTTATCTCACAAACTACTTCGGCAGGACTATTATTAATTAACATTGTACCATGATTCTATAGAGTATGTCAGGAAGTGTGACTGGTGTCAGTGAAATATGAACATTAAAAAGACAACTGACCTTTGAGCTTACCCCCTTGAGCGCCCCATGGCCATTTGGACAATGGGGAACGGACATACTCGGGCCCTTTCTTGTGGCATTCGGACAGTGGAAGTTCCTCCTGGTGGTAATTGATTACTTCATAAAGTGGATTGAAGCCAAACCTCTGGCCAAAATCACTAAGGTAAAAGTACAGGACTTCATCTAAAAATTCATTGTTTGTAGATTCGGCTTACCTCAAACTCTCATAATAGATAATAGATGATAGTTTGCCAGAGCAAAATTCATTGAGTTCTGTGATGACTTGAATATCTCTCATAATTTTACATCGGTAGCTCATCCACAGGTAAACGACAAGGCTAAGGTAACCAATAGAATCCTGCTATAAGAAATCAAAGCAAGGTCTGAGAGGGCAAAAGAAACTTGGGTAGACAAACTCTATCATGTACTTTGGGCATACTGAACTATCCAAAGATTACCAACTAGGGAGACTCCATTTGCATTGGCCTTTGAAACATAAACTATCATCCCAAAAGAGCTTAAACTTCCATCAGCGCGAGTGTTGGCATTTAATGAACAACGCAACTTGTAGGATCTCAGGGCTAACCACAACTTGCTGGAAGAAAAATGAAAAGAAGCTCAAGTTTCGATGGCTACTTATAGATGGAAGGTAGTCCGATATTATAACTCCAGAGTTAGAGACAAAGCATTCAGAGTGAAGGACTTGGTGCTTCGATGAGTAGCTGTCTTATTGCCTCAGAATCAAGGAAAGCTCATCCCAAATTAGGAAGGACCTTACGAGGTCAAGGAGGTCATCCAACCCAGGATGTATTACTTGAAAGAGCTTGGAGGAGCCGACCGTGGAACTTAGAAAACTTGCAGATGTATTATCAATAACTTCATTATAATAAAATTCATTTACCTTAGCATCTTAGTCCTTGTTGTAAAATGATAAGGATAGAAAATAATCTCCCGAGCTTCATTGTTGGGCAAAAAATAGCCATGTCAGGAACAGGAGGAGAACCTCTTCCTAACATGAGCAAGACAAAGGCCTCATTAATGTAAGATGAGAGGAGAGAGCCGCTAACAACGGCCCTTATATGCCCCTACAATCATGTTAGGAATAGGAGGAGAACCTCATCCTAACATAAGTAGGATGAAGGCCTCGTTAATGTAAGATGAGAGGAGGGAAGAAGCCCTAACAGCAGCCCTTATGTGCCCCTACAGTCATGTTAGGAACAGTAGAAGAACCTCAACCTAACATAAGCAAGATGAAGGTCTTATTAATTAAGATGAGAGGAGGAGAGAGGCCCTAGCAGCGGCCCTTACGTGTCCCTACAGCCATGTTAGAAACAGGAGGAGAACTTCATCCTAACAAAAAATAAGATGAAGGCCTCATTAATGTAAGACAAGAGGAGGGAAGAAGCTCTAGTAGCGGCCCTTACGTGCCCCTACAGCTATATTAGAAAAAGAAGGAGAACCTCATCCTAACATGAACAAGATGAGAGCCTCGTTAATGTAAGATGAGAGGAGGGAAGAGGCCCTAGCAGCGGCCCTTATGTGCCCCTATAGCCATGTTAGGAACAGGAGGAGAATCTCATCCTAACATGAACAAGATGAAGGCCTCGTTAATCTAAAATGAGAGGTGGGGAGAGGCCCTATCAACGGCCCTAGTATATATCCTCATATGGCTGCACCAAGAATGAAAAGAGAACCTCATCCTAATTTGGGGGAGGGACTCCAGTTTGATATCTCTAATGGCCGCACTGACAGAAGATGAAGTAAAGGAAGCAAAGACGTCGACAAGCATTAAACTTGCACAAGACGAAAAATAATGAAAGAAGGTACCATTTTATTAGAAATAAAAGATCATTACAAGGTAAACATGAGAGTAAAGATCTACAAGATCGGTTACATAAAAAAGAAAGAAGGAAAAAGATCAAAGTCCTAAGATTGACCGGACTCCTCGGACTTTGAACTATCAGCCTTAGCCATCACCAAAGCCTATTTAAGCCTGAAGATCTTCTCTTCAAGCTCCTTCCTTTTCAGCAGGCCTTCTATGAACTTTCTGTCAGCTCATCGGAATTTGTCTTCAAGCTCTCATCGTTGCTTCCTCAGGATCTCGGATTCGGCCTCTACGTCCTTGACAGCCTGACGCTCATAGGTTAATTGAACCTTCAACTACTAAAGCTCGGCCTTCTTCTCTCATATGATAAGGAAAGATTGCCAAAGGACTTTTGATAGAAAGCGAGCAGCGCTGATCTGACTCCCTCAAAGTATCAGCCTACTAGCCACTGGCAAGCAGCTTTTGAAGGTGGGCCACCTCCTCATCAGCTGAATTGAGCTTGCATTCGACCCTGTAAACTTTTCCACCCAACCAATTCTTTGACCATTATGCCAAGCTTTGATGTCTTGGAGTTGTTTCTGAAGCTCTGAAAGCTTCTTTGACCAATCCCAATCATGTTATATCTTATCCGAAGACCAGGATGAGCTCCCCTCCAACAATTTGACCTTCTCCTTTTCAACGTTAAGTTCTGCCTCAAAGGAGCTGATCTTCGTAGCAAGCATCCAAGACTTGTCACTTGTATCCTTCTTAAACCTCGCAAGCTCCTTCTCGAAGTTTCCTTTCTTGATATTACAGCTAATGGAGTCTTTCACATGTAATTTTTGGAGGTGGATGATCTCAATCGTCACTTCTGAAGCATTTTTCCTGAACCTTTGAAGCTTGTCCTCAGTCTTCTTCAGCTTCTTTTTCAAATGATGAGCTTCTTTTTTTAGGTTTCTGAACATTGATTTCAAGGAAACTCCTTGAGACAGTGGATCAATGCCAACAGGGGACTATGTTCGATGTACAAAAAAAACACTCAGAGGTATTGACAAAAGGAAGTATGCTTTCATTTAACCAAAAGTTTCTAAGTACAGGATAAAGTAAAAGAGGAAAAAGATAAAATACAATTACTCTAGTCCCTCAACCTTAGGAGATGCAGCAGCAAATGAAGTTAGGATGCTCATGGTTGCTTCTGGTTTCTGGGCAGGCTCGGGCATCTCCATGGCAGATTCGGGCAGACAGGAGGCAGGCTCGGTAGGAGTAGGGTCAGTCATGGCATCGGATGGCCCTACTTATTCATCAGGGTCCTCCTCTTCCAAAAAGCCAAGATCAAGCTCAAAAAATTTTTAGGCCACTCTAACTTTGCAGAGTTCGAAGTCCTTGATGAACACCTGCTGGCCCGAATGCGATGTTTAGGTTCCTCATTTCGAAAGAGGCCTTGAACTCTTTCACTACATAGGTCGTTGCCTCCGAGATCAACTTTGCCATTCTGACTTCCAAATCGACAACTTTGATCTTGGCTTCCTTCCTCCTCTCTTCCTCCATGGCCAATGCAGCTTTTAGTTAAGTTGTGATGAACTCTTCCTTTTGGAGCACATCGTAGAGACTCCTAACTTCTGCTGCCTTCTCCCACGCGAGGCGTTTGGCCTCGATGGCCTTCTCTACTTTGAGATGACCAATCTCGGCTTGAAGGTCCTCCTTGGCCTTCAGTGCTTCTACCTCCTAATGGTGCGCCCTTTTTATGTAGGCAAGTATTTGATGACCTGACTGCCATAGGCGAGTGATGCTAAGATAGAAGAAAGAAGAGAGAAAACAAAAAAGAAAATATAATAAATCTGTCACCTTCAAGAAGTTTTTGAGGGAACTCTAGATGAACTGTGTCTGATCAAGGTCGGCCATGCGGTCCAACTCGGGGCATGGCAAACTTGTTGGTTAAGTCCAGATTCGTTTGTCGAGTTTTTGAAGGAATTCTCTCTCAGAATTTGCCGCCAACGCTTGCCTCCGGTCGACGGACACCTTGCGACCTATCCTTCTAATGATAACTAACTTCTTCTCTTCTTCTTCTTCTTATCATTTCCTTTTTCTCTTCAGTAATGGCGGTCCCAAGATCGTTCCCCCTATGTGGACGGCTGAGAATTAGGAGGCATGTGTTAGATTCATCATACGAAGCTCGTTGGCTGACACTTGATTAACTACTTTCTATGGGCATTCTTCAATAACTGTTTAAACTTAACAACATAATAAAAAGAATCATTTATTCTATCACATCTGTGTATAAACTATTTGCTGTATACATCCTATTCGATTATAGGCATAATCAACACATATTCTTAAGAGTTAAGAATTTAAGGCATTTGTTATATAATTAACTCATTACAACTGCTCTTCGCATCCGGTCAAGATCATCAAGAGAATGGTGATCTATTCAGAAAATCGGTGTATGGATCGCTTTCTTAGGATAGATGAGTCCTTGAGTCCACGCGTGTGGAGACTCAAAGCAACGATTATACGATACTTTCGTTAGACAGAACTGAGGGCACTAAAGTGTAACCACCTGCGAGTAGGTCATAAGAGACTACCTTCTAGCGATGACTAGCTCGATGCCTGAGCGTGTGTTAGTTCTTTGACCTGCAGGTACACTCGATACGTTCACACCTTGAAGGGTGTTATAGTTGACTCACCATACATCCAATCTTCTAGCCATCTCGAATCATCAGGTGTATCTGGCTATAGCATGTTCATTGTACGGAACTTAGCATCGGCACTAAAGATGGGATCTACTCAACCTCGGTACGAGAGGAGTGGTCTCCTATGAGAGGATCATCGAGATGGAGATCCCTAAACCCATGGCCACTGGGCTACGTTGAAATAACTAGGATAGGTGTTTCTATTAGGATTTCCATTGGCCCGGGATTGAATGATTCATTCATATGATCGTGTTGGGTTTGAATGAGTTTACCTTAGCCCTAATCCCATTGGGGCTCATGCATGAGACGAACCAATCACACAAGAGCAACACTGAGAGCTTCTCCTACTTTGTTTTGATGGCTTTGCCATATCTTACTGCTAGGTGTCATTGGATGTGATTCTTGGAATCAATTAAAATTAATCCTTATCGATCGATGAATCTCTGCAATTGGATGAATAGGCAGAGTTCTAAGTCCATCCGAAACGATGTTCCTCAATGATTATTGATGGAGACATTCGACATTGTACCATTACCATATAGAACTGAACCTAACTAGATCGGCACGAAAATAAGCGATTTGGGTTCTGGAGTTGTCCAACAATAAGCTGATCCAATTTGAAGTTGACTCTTGGATCAGATCCTAATTAGTGCACAATGGTGCAAGCACTAATTGAGCACAATTGCCACATTCTTTTCTCTATACGTCTTTTGATGGATCATCTCGACATAAGCAAACTTCATTTGGCTCTCCAGAAGCCTTGTATGGGTTTATCCTATCCTGATTAGAAAACTTGCTCTAGATCAGAAAAATCTTGTTCCTAACACTGCCATCTACGGTTTGTCCTAACTCATGCGGAATCGGAAAACAGGGACAAAACCCTGCCTAATTTTCTGACAGACTATTGGACAAGGCTTATCAGAAACTTGAATAAGGATTTTGTCTCTGTCTAACTAGACTCTTGTCTAGTTTCATCATGCTGTTGTCCTACAATCCAAAAGAATGGACATAAGATTAAGCGTTGTCTTTGCAGCATTAAGGTTTGTCCTAAATACATCCGAGATGAAATTGGACAAACTCTCCAAAATCTCTAGATGGATTTTCTTGATCTAACATTGGAATCGTCTAGCCTGATCAAGGTTCTTTTCTAACTTGGTTCGCGACCTTGAACCTACATCTCATTGAATGGGGACTCTGGAAAAACATATTTGTCCAAATTTCCATGAGTGAAAAATACGGACAGAGGGATCAACCCTGTTGACCCTATGACAGGGAAAGAAAGAGATATGGAATGCACTCCCCTAGATTTATAAGGGTGACTGTTGCAAACAGAAGATTTTATGTGGATGAATACTGGGGCACACTCCCTCTTTAGTCATGCAACCCCATCATGGTTATGTATGGACGGTATCCCCATTCAAAAATCACCTATTGAATTGGGGTCAACAACAGTTTGAATATTCAACCTCTTGGGAGATAGAGCTTGTGCCGCCAACTTAACATTTTCCAATGTAATTCTCATGCGCATATTGCCTTCTATTGTTATGTGAATAAAATATTTTAAAAAAAAGTGGGGTGGGGCAGTTGGGGCATAAAGTGAATCATGAGAGTCCTTCCTGCCTTGTTGGCCTTGACCTGTTTCAAGTCACATGCGAAGACCTGGTTTGGTCTATAAATAGGGCCCTACGCAAGCTATTGTTGCATAGAAATTCAACAGCAAAGCCCTATCAAAATCACCATCTCCACACCTCCATCATCTGAATCCTCTCCCTCTTCTTCATGAACAAGAGTTGGCGCAAAACCTGCAAGTAAAGATCATGTTTTGTTGGTGTGAAATTAGCGAGAGATGACGGTGTTCGTGAGACGACGCGCAGCCTTTGGAGTTCATTTTGAAGACTTTATAGAAGACATCAAGATTTGATCTTTAGAGATCAAAACCAAAAGGTGAGACTTCCAGATCTAACTCGAGTGGATACTGGTAGAGGCCAAGCACCGTTGCCGGCGGCTCATTCAGAATCTTAAAAGCTCAATCAGATCATTTAATCCGATTTACGCCAATCAGGTGAATAACTATTATCATTATTTTTATTTTAATTTTACTTCTATATTTTAGATCAATCTAAATTATATTTGAGAACTCTTATATTTGATCAACATCATAAAAAAAAATTTAAAATTATTCCACTTAAATCTGATCTGATCAGATGCATCCTGCGGCAGGAAAAATCCAGTTTTTCCTTCAACTAGTATCAGAGCCAGGTTGCTGCTTCCAGATCTATCTTTAAATTGATCTAAATTTTTTTTTATGGTCTAATTATTTGATTTTTAGATGTTACATAGGATGTAATCAGATATGACATCAAAAATTACATGTTATATATATATATATATGCTTGACATAAACAATGCATGTTCTAGTCTAGATCTATTATTCTATATCATGATAGTTTTCAAATATATTTTAGATTAGATCTGATTTAACCTTTTATGATTTGATTATTTAAGTTTCATATGTTACATTAGATGTAATCAGATCTAAAATATAAGGTCTAATTTAAAATTTTGATATATGTGATATAGGCAGCATAAGTCTAGACTAGATCTCTAGTTTAATCTCATAGTCTAGATCAAAAATTTAGTAAAATATTTATTTAATTTATTGAAGATTATGTGATTAGTTTAGTTAAATTTTAGATATTATATTTGATATAATTAGATCTGAAAGCATGAGATGAATTTAAAAATTTCATTTGTATAACATATGCAATGCATGTCTAGACTAGTTCCATAGATCTATGCCATGAGTAGTTTAGATTAATTTTCTTTTTTTATGAGATCATTTAAAATTTTATTTTTAGATATTACATCAGATGTAATTAGATCTAAAACATAAATTTAAATATTAAATTTGATACATGAGATGTATGCAAAACATGTATAGATTAGATCTTAAATCATGTAACTGTTATATACTTTAGATCTAATAGTTTTATAGTATAGTTTATATTTTTGATTAAGGCATTTCCCTTGGCCATCCAGCCATAAGATTAAGAAGGATTTAAAGATCTTCTCTTCCCATTCGATGGGGTGCTATTATGGCATGTAGGGGTGCTATGCGTTTGTCCTTAATCAAAAATTGAAAACTTACTTTTCTACAAAATCCTAGATCTTGAGATTCTAAAATTTTTATGCATGTTTTGTTATTGAACCCATGGACTTAATTAAGAATTAAGTTTATAAAATTAATTAGATCTAAAATTATGAATTTTTAGATCTAAGATACCTTCATAAATCATGGATTCAAGTGCGGGTAGCTCAATTAGGTCTAGCAGTTGATCAAACTGAATCAAGAGTTGGTTAGGTGGGATCAAGAGTGCTTAAATTTGACCAGCCTAATAGGATTAAGTTTGGGTTAAGATCAACTCACAGTCACATGTGGTCAACCAAGTTAAGACCTAATTTGGTTTCGCAGTTTAAGCCTGGATTGTAAGCTAACCCGATCAGTTCTGATCAGACAAGTCAGTGTCTAAGGTAAGTATGGCAAATATGACTAGTGGTTTATAATTGTAAGCTACTCGATCTGAATGCGTTCAAAGTGAGTTAATGGCATATTCCTTCCACTAATCTTACTTACCTGGCCAATTGAGTCGATCCAATTTTGTCTTGAGGTGGCTAATGATTCAAGCTAACCCATGCCACTAGGTTAGTCATAAATGTTATGACTAGTTGAGTCTAAGAGATCAAATCAAATCTTCCTAAGAAAATATTAAGTCCTAGATTTTTCACCATTGTAGATGTGCGGGCCCTTCATAGGGTTGATTGTTCTTAGCTGGATATAGTGGTTCAGTTGCATTGAGAAGATGCAACCATATCTATTAGGCTTTAGATGCTATGGGTTGGAGGATGGGTTGGGCTCAATATTATGGATACGGTAAGGGACACAATCAGAAATCCAATTTGTGCAAATGGTTGGTTTAGATTAACTAAGGAGTAGAGCAATATTTCGGGCATGGTGAGCTTCGTGAATTAGAGACCAGATTTGGATGCATTATATTTAGAAAAATATTGGACAAGAGTTGTCCACTCATCGATTGATCTATCATCAATAACTATTAGATGAGGTGGTGAGCCAATCGATGGGACTGCACCACCCACTAGAAATCAATGATCGTGAAGATTTTCGCAACTCTACCAAGAAAGTATAGGGATCCGAGAAAATAGTGGGAGCCAAATTTATTTAAAAATGAAGTTCCTAAACAAATTGGTTGAGTCAAATTATGTCTAACTAGAAACTTTGACTCTCTATAGAAAAATGTCTGCATCGAAATGAAGGAAAATCCTGATTTTTCAGTCCAGGTTCGTTCAGATCTGATCAGATCAAGAGATATATTTCAAACTTTTTTTTCTTAATTCTAATCAGATCTTGATATGTTTCAGATCTGATTCTTATTATTTTAATAAAATAAAATTAAAAGATAAATTAAATCAAATTTAATTTACCTGATCTGGGTAATCCTATTACCCTGTTGATGATCCTGTTTGCAGCGGAAGGTTCTGGATCTTAGCCACGCAAGCGCCTGGCCTCTACCAGTATCCACTCAAGTTGGATCTGGAGATCCTCTTCTTCTCTATCATGCCTCCAAAAATCAGATCTGGATCTGATCTGGAGGATCTTCAAAACTCTTTTTGAAGATGAGCAGTCGTCCTTTGCAGCAGCGCAGCCTTCTTACTTTTGATCGCCTTTCTTTGATCTGAATTGCACCAACCAAGGTCCAAAACTCCTTTTGGACGTGGAGAGCAAGGGGAGAAGGTGGTTTGGCATGGAGAGGGAGGGGAGAGGCAGCCTTGGGGCATGGAGAAACTATGATCTCATCATATCTCTTAATCTGAGTTGGGTACAGGGTCTTATTTATAGACTAGCTGTGATCCAACTCCTCTTCTTCCCAACCAATCACAACCCTTTGTGAAATCAGATCTAAATCTGATTGGTGGGAATAGAGTCCCCTGGATTCCTCCTTAGAGGGTGCCTAAGACCAGTCAAAGTTGGTTCTTAGAAGAACTCTAATTGGAATCCAAAAAGGAGATGGAGTCCTTGTCCAACAAGGACTCCTAGGCGCCTCCAACTTGGGCACACGCCTAGGGTGGCGTGCGCCCTTCTCCTTGCCAGGTTCTGGCAGGGGGACAGGCCCCCACCAGCTCTCCAATAGGTGCATGACATGTGGTCAAAAGTCAAAGTGTCAATGGTCAACGTTTGACCAGTCAAAGGTAGACTTTTGACCAAAGTCAAAGAACAAGAAATGGCAGGTGACCAAAAATGGCAGGTAATGTCTTACAAAATAAGACAACCTTTTCTGACTTGGACAACCTCCAGTCAGACCATATGAAGGCCTCTGATTGAGCACAAACTCCTTTGGCTCAGACAGGACAACTTATTTATGATAGCAAAAGAAGAACGTTAGGTTCAATCGAGTGCTAGCACGATTTCCTTGAACCTAATTGAATCTCATTCAGATCAATTGAACTAGATCAGTTCAATTGATGATCACCAGATTCAAACCCTTATTTGTGTGACCCAGTTAGGTTCAGTTCTGTATGGTAATGGGATATGTCATGATCTCTATCATCGACATCATCGAAACTCCTTTCGATGGATCAGAACTCTTCTGATTCGAACAGCTAGAATGATCGATCATCTAAATCATTCTAATTGCTCCCAAAATCCACCAGTGACACCTAGCAGTATATGGTGGCAACCCATCAGAGCTGAATGCGAACCTCTTGGTGCAGCTACCTGTGTGATTAAGTTCTTCTATCTTGAGCCCCGATCAGATTAGGGTTAAGGTGAACTCGTCAAACCCTAGTCTCTGTCATATGATGTAATCATTCGATTCGAGTCCAATGTGAAAATCTAAATAGAAACTCTTTCTATTATTTCACTCTGCCATGGCCATGGGCTTCTGGACTTGATTCTCATGATCATCATAGGGCTGCTCCTCTACCACCGAGGTAGATAGATTCCATCTTGATGCCATCCAGTTCCTACAATGAACATGCTATAGCCAACATACACCTCAGGGTTCCATATGGCTAGGAGACCGAGTAATGGTGTAGTCAAACTATAACACCCTCAAGGTGAACTGCCGATGCACCTCAGGTCAAAGAACCAGACACACTACTGCAGCATCGAGTCAGTCATTGACGAGAAGGTAGACTCCCTAATGACTACTCGAGGTGGTCACGCTCAGTGCCCTCGTTCTCTAACGAGTACCTGTACTCTCGCTCCGGTGTCTCCACACCGTAGACTCAAGACTCATCTACTAAAGAAAGCGATTGTACACCAACCTTCTGGATCAATCACCATCCTCGTGATGATCCTATGGTCGGGAGCATTTTATGAGTTAATAATGATTATTCATGTCTTAAATTTTCAACTCTTGAAAATATGAATTATCATTACCATTAACTCAAAGGATGTATCACAGACACTAAATACACATATGTGATAGAAAATAACCCATTTTATTGATTTTAGTCAAAATTATAATTTTGCCCCTAGAAGTGTATTACAAGTGTCAGCCAATTCTGGCTTCTAGGGCACATATATCTAACAATCTCCCACTTGTCCTAAAGCCAATTGGCTACAAGTCTAAGTCCCATCTTCTCAAGGTGGGCTTCGATCTTCTGCTGGCCCAACGGCTTTGTAAGTGGGTCTGCCACATTATCTGCGGAGTTGACTCTCTTGACCTCGACGTAACCCTTCTCGAGGTAATCGCGGATGAGGTGGTATCGCCGTTTGCTTGGAACTCTTCCAGCTGACAGCACCACCATTGCACACAAACAGACTGCCAGATGTCGACTTTCGATCATCTATATCGGACATGAAATCCGAGTCTGTGTATCCCTGGACTTGGAGTTCTCCGTTACCAAAGACCAACATCATATCCTTAGTTCTTCTCAAGTACTTAAGGATACATTTCACAGAAGTCCAGTGTTCTTCACCTGGATTTGACTGATATCTGCTTGTGACACTCACAGCATGGGCTATATCAGGTCGTGTACATAGCATGGCATACATGAGGCTCCCTATTGCAGAAGCATAAGGGATCTTGCTCATGCGTTCTATTTCCTCAGGTGTGCTGGGGCACATCTTCTTGGAAAGATGAATACCATGTCTGAAGGGTATTAATCCCCTCTTAGAGTTTTCCATACTAAACCTCTTTAGTACTTCCTCTATGTACATCTTCTGTGAAAGTCCTAGCATCCTATTCGGTCTATCCCTATAGACCTTAATTCCTAGAATAAAGGATGCTTCACCTAGGTCTTTCATGGAGAATTCCTTGGACAACCACATTTGACTGATGTCAACATGGGAATATCATTCCCAATAAGGAGGATGTCATCCACGTACAATACGAGGAAGACAACAGCGCTCCCACTGACCCTTTTTGAAAACACATGGTTCCTCTTCATTTTTGATGAAACCAAACTTTTTGATCACATCATTGAAACGAGTGTTCCAGCTCCGAGATGCTTGCTTAAGTCCATATATGGACCTTTGCAGCTTGCAAACCTTGTGATCAGTATCACTGGATGTGAAACCTAGCGGCTGTTCCATATAGATATCTTCCTCAAGATATCCATTTAAGGAATGCCATTTTCACGTCCATTTGCCATATTTCATAATCGAAATAGGCTGCAACAGCAAGCAATGTGCGGATGGATTTTAGCATAGCTACTGGGGAAAAGGTATCCTGATAGTCAATGCCTTCGCGTTGACTATAACCTTTTGCCACTAATCTAGCCTTGAATGTCTCCACATTCCCATCTGCACCAATCTTTCTCTTGAAGATCCATTTACATCCCAATAGGTACTATACCTTCTGGTGGATCTACCAAGGTCCAGACTTGGTTTGAGTGCATCGAGTCAATTTCTGACTGCATTGCCTCTAGCCATTTCTCGGAGTCGATATCTGATATCGCCTCATTGTAGGTTTTGGGATCATCACCATGAGCACCATTACCTACGAGGAACATTTTCTCTACTTCCTCTGAAATAATACCTAAGTATCTTTCAGGGGATGGAAAACTCTTTTCCGATCTACGAGGTGGAGGAGGTAGTGTTCTTATTGGCTCAACCTGATTTGGTTCCACTTGGTCCTTAGCTCGTTCTGCTTGTGAGACTTTCTCATCAAGCTTGATCTGCTTTCCAATGCCGCTATCTTGAATAAACTATTTTTCAAGAAAGATGGCATGTCGACTCACAATCACATTGTGGTCTTCTGGAATGTAGAAATAGTATCCTAATGACTCTTTAGGATATCCTATGAATCGAGCTCTAAAGGACCTAAACTCTAACTTGTCCGCTTGTTGTCTTTTGACATGAGCCGGACAACCCCAAATTCTGAGATGACTCAGACTTGGTTTCTTACCATGCCATATCTCATACGGTGTGGTAGGAACGGTTTTAGAGGGAACCCTATTCAGTAGATAGATTGAAGTTAACAATGAGTGTCCCCAAAGAAAATCAGGAAGGTCTGTGAAGCTCATCATGGATCGAACCATATCTAATAGAGTCCGATTTCTCCATTCTGAAACCCCGTTGAGTTGAGGTGTTCCTGGTGGAGTCCATTGAGAGACTATGCCATTTTCCTTGAGATAGTCTAGGAATTCCCGGCTAAGGTATTCACCTCCTCGATCTGATCGAAGAACCTTAATGGATTTTTCTGTTTGTTTTTCTACTTCATGTCTGAATTCTTTGAACTTTTCAAAAGCTTCAGACTTGTGTCTCATAAGATACACATACCCATACCTAGACAGATCATCGATAAAGGTAATGAAGTAGACAAAATTGCCTCTAGCCGGCACATCAAATGGGCCGCACACATCAGTATGTACTAGGGCAAGGAGATCTGTGGCCCTCTTCCCCATGTCCTAACAAAAGGGAGTTTAGTCATTTTGCCTTGAAGACAAGATTCACAAGTTGGATATGACTCGAAAGTCAATGGACTCAATAGCCCATTTTTCTCCAATTTGTTGATCCTATCTTCTGCTATATGACCTAATCTCAAGGTGCCATAGATATCTGTCGTTTGGACTATCCCTAGGTCATTTGGCATTCACATTTTGCTCGATAGTTAGAACAGGTACATCAATATGTAGCTGATAAAGACCATTAATAAGGAAACCATTTGCAATTTTATTTCTTTCATAAAGAATGTTACAATGGTCCTTAAAGAAGGTGAATCACATAAGCCTTCTTGTGCTAAGCATGAAACAGAAATCAAATTCCTGCTAGCTGCAGGCACATAATAACAGTCTTTCAAAACTAAGTCTAAACCAGATGGTAATCGAAGAGGGTATGTTCCCACGGCTACTGCAGCAACTCTTGCTCCATTACCAATGCGTAGGATCATGTCTCCATCCCTCAGCCTCCTGCTATCCTCAAGACCCTGCATAGAAGTGCACAGATGAGCACTAGAACCAGAGTCAAGCACCCAACTGGATGCAGAAGAAACCGTAAGGTTAGACTCAATAACGAGCATACCTCCAGAAGGACCTTCCTTCTTGTTCTTCAGGGTGGCCAGGTAAGTAGGGCAGTTCCGCTTCCAATGGCCGTCGCTGTTGCAATGGAAACACTTTCCTTTGACATCGGCCTTCTTCTTCGGCTCTGCCTTCTTCTTCTTTGATCCTTCCACCTTTTGCTTTTTCACAGACTTCTTTTTCTTTCCAGAAGACTTTCTTTTGGAAGAAGTCCGTTCCATAGCAAGAACTGAGCCTTTAGAACCTTTCATAGAAAGCTCAGCGGTAACCAGCATATTCATTAATTCGGCCAAGGAATTTTGAAGTTTATGCATGTGGTAATTCATGATGAATTGCCCATATGCATCAGTCAAGGATTGCAGAATAATATCGTTCTGCAGATCCAAGTCTAACTTCACACCGAGCTTCTCAAGCTCTTCCATGTCCTTGATCATTGTCAGACAGTGATCTTGGACTGACTGCCCATCACGCATCTTAGCCTTAAAAAGTCATTTTGTGACTTGATATTTGGCTGCGCGACTCTGTTCACCAAACATCTCCTGTAGGTGAGCCAACATTTGGCGAGCAGTCCCGATATCCTTCATGTTGGCGCTGGAGCTCATCAGACATCGAGCCCAACATGTAATATCTGGCCTTATTATCTTCGTCAATCCATTTTTCCAGAGACGCTCTCTGTTCAACAGGATGGACGGGCTGGTAATGGTGGGAGGGTCCTGGTCCAAAACATGGGTTAACTTCTCGGAACCCAAAATAATTTTGTAGTTCCTGAGCCAATCTTTATAATTGGATCCGGTCAGTCTATGTGTGTCCAGGATACGTGCCAATGGGTTGGACGCAGACATTTTCCTGTAGAGAGTCAAAGATTCTAGTTAGATACTTATAATTTTGACTTGACCAATTTATTTAGGGAATTTTATTTTTAAATAAATTAGCTCCCACTATTTTCTCGGATCCCTACACTCCCTCTGTAGAGATGCGAAAATCTCCACGATTAATGATTTCTAGTGGGTGGTGCGGTCTCACCAACTGACTCATCACCTCACCTAACAGTTATTGGTGATGGGTTAGCCAATGAGTGAACAACTCTTGTTCAATGATTCTCTAATCATGGTGCACCCAAACTTGGTCTCTAATTCATGAATCTCACCGTATCCGGAATATTGATCCACTCCTTAGTTAAGTCAGACCCACCATTTGCATAGACTGGGTTCCTAATTGAGTCTCTCATCGTATCCAAAATATTGAGCCCAACTCATCCTCCAGCCCATAGCATCCAATGCCTAATAGACATGGTTGCATCTTTTCCGGTGCAACTGAGCCACTGTATCCAGCCGAGAACAATCAACCCCGGGAAGGGCCCGCACATCTACAATGGTGGAAGACCTCAGACTTAATCTTTTCTTAGGAGAGAATTGATTCAGGTCTCATTAAACTAGACTTGGCTTAGTCATAACAATTATGACTAACCTAGTGGCATGGGTTAGCTCGGATTATTGACCACCTCAGATCAGAACTGTGTCAACAGATATGGCCAGGTAAGTGAGATCGGTGGAAGGAATATGCCATTAACTCGTACAAGAATGCATTCAGGTCGAGTAGCTTCCAATTAAAAACCAGTCGGTCGTATGTGCCAAACTTACCTTAGACACCAAATTGTTGAGCCAGAACCAATTGGGTTAGCCTACAATCCAGACTCTAACCTCTGAGCCTAATTAGGTCTTGCTTGATCGTGACTCGATCTTGACCCAGACTTAATCCTATTAGGCTGGTCAATTTAAGCATTGTTGATCCCATCTAACCAACTCTTGATTCGGTTTGATCAACCGCTTAGACCTAATTGAGCTACCCAAGCCCGAACCCAGTATTATGAATATGTCTTAGATCTAAAATTCTCAATTTTAGACCTAATTAATATTTCATAAACTTAATTCTTAATTAAGTAGGGTTCATAAATAAAATATGCACAATAAATCCTAGGGTTTCAGGATCTAGGGTTTTGCAGAAAGTAAGTTTTGGGTTTCTGATTAAGGACGAACACGCAGCACCCCTACACATCATAAGAACACCCCATCGAATGGGAAGAGAGGGCCTTTAAACCCTTCTTCGTTCTTATGACCGGACGGCCAAGAGGAACGCCTTAATCAGGAACATTCAATACTACAAAACAATATCAGATCTATATCATATATCTCATATACAAAGTAGATCTAATCATGGCATATTTTGCATACATCTCATGTATCATAATCATGCATATTTTTAGATCTAAATTATCTCATAATAATCTAAAAAATTAGATTTAAATTGATCTAATCAAAATAAATTCTAATCTAGACAATTATGTAGAACTATTCTACAACTAGTCTAGACATGCATCAATCATATCTCATATGATATTCAAAAATTAAATAATTTTTATTTACTATTTTTTAGATGTTATTATAAAACTTATAATATCAAAAAATAGTAAATAAAAAGATCTAAAATATGATTTAATCGGATTAAATCAAAAATATGCAAGAATATTCTATAGAACTATTCTATTCTAGAACTAGTCATGCATATCTTCTAATCTTAGATCCAAATTATTTAATTTTAATTTTTTCTAATTTTAGATCTGATCACATCTCATGTGATATCTAAAATCAATTATTTTTTAATTAAAATAAATTTAAAATTAGATCTAAATAATTTAGAACCATGGCTCTGATACCAGTTGAAGGGAAATCCTGATTTCCTGGTCCAGGTTCCTTCAGATCTGATCAGATCAAGAGATATATTTCAAAATTTTTTTTCTTAATCTTAATTAGATCTTGATATATGTTAGATCTGATTCTTATTATTTTAATAAAATAAAATTAAAAGATAAATTAAATCAAATTTAATTTACCTGATTTGGGTAATCCTATTATCCTGTTGATGATCCTGTTTGCAGCGGAAGGTTCTGGATCTTAGCCACGCAAGCGCCTGGCCTCTACCGGTATCCACTCAGGTTGGATCTGGAGATCCTCTTCTTCTCTATCATGCCTCCAAAAATCAGATCTAGATCTGATCTGGAGGATCTTCAAAACTCTTTTTGAAGATCAGCAGTCGTCCTTTGCAGCAGCGCAGCCTTCTTACTTTTGATCGCCTTTCTTTGATCTGAATTGCACCAACCAAGGTCCAAAACTCCTTTTGGACATGGAGAGCAAGGGGAGAAGGTGGTTTGGCATGGAGAGGGAGGGGAGAGGCAGCCTTGGGGCATGGAGAAACTATGATCTCATCATATCTCATTAATCTGAGTTGGGTACAGGGTCTTATTTATAGACTAGCTGTGATCCAACTCCTCTTCTTCCCAACCAATCACAACCCTTTGTGAAATCAGATCTAAATCTGATTGGTGGGAATAGAGTCCCCTGGATTCCTCCTTAGAGGGTGCCTAAGACCAGTCAAAGTTGGTTCTTAGAAGAACTCTAATTGGAATCCAAAAAGGAGATGGAGTCCTTGTCCAACAAGGACTCCTAGGCGCCTCCAACTTGGGCACACGCCTAAGGGTGGCGTGCGCCCTCTCCTTGCCAGGTTCTGGTAGGGGGACAGGCCCCCACCAGCTCTCCAATAGGTGCATGACATGTGGTCAAAAGTCAAAGTGTCAATGGTCAACATTTGACCAGTCAAAGGTAGACTTTTGACCAAAGTCAAAGAACAAGAAATGGCAGGTGACCAAAAATGGCAGGTAATGTCTTACAAAATAAGACAACCTTTTCTGACTTGGACAACCTCCAGTCAGACCATATGAAGGCCTCTGATTGAGCACAAACTCCTTTGGCTCAGTCAGGACAACTTATTTATGATAGTAAAAGAAGAACGTTAGGTTCAATCGAGTGCTAGCACGATTTTCCTTGAACCTAATTGAATCTCATTCAGATCAATTGAACTAGATCAGTTCAATTGATGATCACCAGATTCAAACCCTTATTTGTGTGACCCAGTTAGGTTCAGTTCTGTATGGTAATGGGATATGTCATGATCTCTATCATCGACATCATCGAAACTCCTTTCGATGGATCAGAACTCTTCTGATTCGAACAGCTAGAATGATCGATCATCTAAATCATTCTAATTGCTCCCAAAATCCACCAGTGACACCTAGCAGTATATGGTGGCAACCCATCAGAGCTGAATGCGAACCTCTTGGTGCAGCTACCTGTGTGATTAAGTTCTTCTATCTTGAGCCCCGATCAGATTAGGGTTAAGGTGAACTCGTCAAACCCTAGTCTCTGTCATATGATGTAATCATTCGATTCGAAGTCCAATGTGAAAATCTAAATAGAAACTCTTTCTATTATTTCACTCTGCCATGGCCATGGGCTTCTGGACTTGATTCTCATGATCATCATAGGGCTGCTCCTCTACCACCGAGGTAGATAGATTCCATCTTGATGCAATCCAGTTCCTACAATGAACATGCTATAGCCAACATACACCTCAGGGTTCCATATGGCTAGGAGACCGAGTAATGGTGTAGTCAAACTATAACACCCTCAAGGTGAACTGCCGATGCACCTCAGGTCAAAGAACTAGACACACTACTGCAGCATCGAGTCAGTCATTGACGAGAAGGTAGACTTCCCTAATGACTACTCGAGGTGGTCACGCTCAGTGCCCTCGTTCTCTAACGAGTACCTATACTCTCGCTCCGGTGTCTCCACACCGTAGACTCAAGACTCATCTACTAAAGAAAAGCGATTGTACACCAACCTTCCGGATTAATCACCATCCTCGTGATGATCCTATGGTCGAGAGTAATTTATGAGTTAACAATGATTATTCATGTCTTAAATTTTCAACTCTTGAAAATATGAATTATCATTACCATTAACTCAAAGGATGTATCACAGACACTAAATACACATATGTGATAGAAAATAATCCATTTATTGCTTTTAGTTAAAATTATAATTTTGCCCCTAGAAGTGTATTACAAGTGTCAGCCAATTCTGGCTTCTAGGGCACATATATCTAACATTAGACAAGAGTTGTCCAATCATCGATTGATCTATCATCAATAACTATTAGATAAGGTGGTGAGCCAATCGATGGGACTGCACCACCCACAGAAATCAATGATCGTGAAGATTTTCGCAACTCTACCAAGAAAGTATAGGGATCCGAGAAAATAGTGGGAGCCAAATTTATTTAAAAATGAAGTTCCTAAACAAATTAGTTGAGTCAAATTATGTCTAACTAGAAACTTTGACTCTCTATAGAAAAATGTCTGCATCGAAACCCCTTGCCCGAATCCTAGATACCCACAAGTTGACCAGACCAATTTACAAGGATTGGCTAAAGAACTTCAAAAATATTTTGGGTTCGAAAAAGTTGACCTATGTATTGGACCAGGACCTCCCCTTTATCAGCCCGTTCGACTGCTGATCAAAGAACATCTCATGAGAAGTGGTCTTATGATCATAACAAAGTAAGGTACCATATGTTGGCTTAATGTCAGATGAATTATAGCTCCAACATGAAAACATCAGGACTGTTTGCCAAACGTTGGTGCACTTGCAAGAGTTGTTCGATGAATAGAGTCACGCAGCGCATTATCAAGTCTCGAAGAAACCTTTTAAGGTGCAAATGCATGATGGGCAGTTGATCCGAGATTATTGCTTGGCAAATGATCAAAGACCTAAAGAGCTTGAGAAGCTCAGAGTCTTGATGGACAAGGAACTATAGATTGATGTGATCCTGCAGTCCTTGATTGATTCGTATGGATAGTTCATTATGAACTTCCATATGAATAAGCTCTAGTGCACCTTGGCTGAGTTAATAAATATGCTGCTTACTATTGAGCAAAATTTAAAGAGTTCAAAGGGCTTAGTTCTGGCTATGGAGCAAACTTCTTCTAAGAGAATGTCTTTTGGAAAGAAGAATAAGTCTACAAAGAAGCAGAAAATAGAAGGAGAAGAGAAGGACAAGCTGAAGAAGAAGGCCACGAAGAAGAAAAAGTATTTCCACTATAACTTTGATAGCCATTGGAAGCGAAACTGCCTTATGTATCTTGCCAGCCTGAAGAACAAGCAAGAAGAAGGACCTTCTGAATGAATGCTCATCATTGAGTCTATCGAGCAAAACATGAATGCCATAGGATCAAAATGTTCTAGAGATAGTGTTAATGAAAGGTACCTGTGGCACCTTAGGCTAGGTCATATAGCTAAAGACATGTTTAATAAATTAGAGAAATCCGGACAAATGGATCTATTGACTTCTGAGTCATATTCAATTTGTGAATCATGCCTTCAAGGCAAAATGACCAAGCTTCCTTTTGTGGGATATGGAAAGGGCCATAGACTTACTTGCCCTGGTACATATAGATGTTTGTGGCCCATTCGATGTGCCAGCCAGAGGCAATTATGACTACTTTATTATCTTTATCGATAATCTATCTCGATATGGGTATGTATACTTGATATGACACAAGTTTGAAGCCATTGAAAAGTTCAAGAAATTTAGACATGAAGTAGAAAACCAAATCAGAAAGCTCATTAAGATTCTTCGATCAGATCGACGAGGTAAATACCTTAGTCAAAAAATTTTAGACTATCTCAAGGATAATGGTATAGTCTCATAATGGACTTCACCTGGAATGCCTAAACTTAACAAGATTTTAGAACGAAAAAATCAGACCTTATTAGATATGGTCTGATCCATGATGAGCTTCACAAATCTTCCTATGTTTCTTTAAGGACATAGTTTAATAGGGTTTCATCTAAAATCATTCCTGCCACTGCATATAAGATATGGCATGGTAAGAAGCCAAGTCTGAGTTATCTCAGAATTGGGGTTGTCCGATGGCAGACAAGTTAGAGTCTAAGTCCCTTAGAGCTCGATTTATTGGATATCCTAAAGAGTTAATAGAATATTACTTCTATCTTCTGGAATACCATAATGTGATTGTGGGTTGACACACCATTTTTTTTAGAAAATAGTTTATTTAAGATGGTGAAATCGGAAGATAGATTAGATTCAAGAAGAAAGTCTCCAAAGAGCAAAGAGCCAAGGAACCTAAGGAACCCAGTTAGTCTGAGCCGATCCATAATTCACTACCTCATCCACCTTATAGGTCAAATAAGATTTTCTGTCCTCCTAAAGGTACTTAGGTACTATTTCAGAGGATGTAAAAAAAATATTCCTCATGGAAAATGGGTTCATGGTGATGATCCCAGAACTTATGATGAGGCGATATCAGATATCGACTTCGAGAATTGGTAAGAGGCAATGAAGTCAAAGATGATGCACTCGAACTAAATCTGGATCTTGGTAGATCCACCTAAACGGTATAAATGAATCTTCAAGAGAAAGATATGTGTAGATGAGAATGTAGAGACATTCAAGGCTAGGCTAGTGGTGAAAGGATATTAAGTTACCTTCTCATCAGTGGCCATCCATCTGCACAATGCTTGCCATTGCAGTATATTTCAAATATGAAATATGGGAGAGGGATGTGATAATGGAGTTCATAATTGGATATCTTGAGGAAGATATTTATGGAACAATCATTTTGTTTTCACATCCAGTGATGGTGATCACAAAGGTCTGCAAGCTGCAAAGGTTCATCTATGGACTTAAGCAAGCATCTCAGAGTTAGAATGCTTGATGTAATCAAATCATTTGGTTTGATCAAGAACGATAAGAAATCAAGTATGTTCAAGAAGGTCGGTGGGAGTTTGGTTGTCTTCCTCATATTGTACATGGATGACATCCTCCTGACTGAGAATGATATTCCCATGCTGACATAGGTTAAAGTATAGTTATCTAAAAATTTTTTTATGATAGACCTAGGTACGGCATCCTTCATTTTTGTTTGTAAGGTCTATAGAGATAGGCTAAAGAGGATGCTGGGTCTTTCACATAGAGAAGGTGCTGAAGAGGTTCAGCATGGTGAACTCTAGGTCCAGGGGTATGCAGACTCAAACTTTATGTCTGACATAGATGATCGAAAGTCGACATCTGAAAGTTTGTTCCTATGCAATGGTGGTATTGTAAGTTAGAAGATTTTCAAGAAGATGGTTTCACCTCATCCGTGATTACCTCGAGAAGGAACACATCGAGATTAAGAGAGTCAACTCCATAGACCATGTAGTTGACCCAATGATGAAGCCTTTTGGTCTGTAGAAGATCTAAGCCCAACTTGAGAAGATGGAACTTAGATTTTTAGTCAATTGGCTTTAGGTCAAGTGGGAGTTTGTTAGATGTGTACCCTAAAAGCCAGATTGACTGACACTTGTTAAATACTTTCTATAGGCATTTTTATAATTTTGACTTAAAATAAATTAAAGGATTACTTATTCTATCACATTGTATATAAAGTGTCTGTGATACATTCATTGAGTTAATAGGTATGATAACACATATTCTCAAAAGTTGAGAATTTAAGGCATGTGTTATCATAACTAACTCATAATTGCTCTCGATCGTAGGATCATCATGAGGATGGTGATTGATCTGAAAGATTAGTGTATAATCACTTTCTTAGGATAGATGACTCTTGAGTCTATGGTGTGGAGACACCAGAGTGAGAGTATAGGTACTCATTAGAGAACGAGGGCACTGAGCGTGACCACCTCGAGCAGTCATAAGGGAGCCTACCTTCTAGTCGATGACTAGCTCGATGTTGCAGCATGTGTCTAGTTCTTTGATCTGAGGTGCATCAGTAGTTCACCTTAAGGGTATTATAGTTTGACTACACCATAACTTGATCTCCTAGCCATTCGGAACCCTAAGGTGTATGTTGGCTATAGCATGTTCATTGTAGGAATTGGATCACACCAAAATGGGATCTATCAACCTCGATAGAGGAGGAGTGGTCCTATGATGATCATGAGATCAAGTTCTAAAACCCATGGCCATGGTAGTGTGAAATAATAAAAAGGTGTTTCTATTAGGATTTCACATCAGACTCAAATCGAATGATTTATTCACAAGATGGGTGTTGGGTTTGATGAGTTTACTTTAATCCTAATCCCGTCGGAGCTCATGATAGAAGAATTCAATCACACAGGTAGCTGCACTGAGAGGTCGCTATTCAGTTTTGATGGGTTGCCATCATATACTGCTAGGTGTCACTAATGGATTTTTGGATCAATTAAAATTATCTTGATGATCGACGATTTTGATTGGGTGAATCGAAAGAGTTCTAGTCCATCGAAAGGTGTTTCAATGATGTCGTTGATGGACATTATGACTAATCTCATTACCATATAGAACTAAACCTAACTCGATCACACAAATAAGGGTTTGGGTTTGGATATCATCAATTGAGCTAATCCAGTTCAATTAATTTGGATTAGATCAAATTAGGTTCAAGAAAATCGTGCTAGTACACGATTGAGCCTAACATTCTTCTTTTGTAGTCTTTCTGGATTATCTCAACTGAGTAAAATTAGATTTGGCTCATCCAAAAGCCTTATATGGGTTTGTCCTAGTTTGACTAAAACTTGTCCAGATCAGAAAGGTCTTGTCCTAACCTAATCTAGGCTTGTCCTAATCCATCGAATGGAAAAAGGATAAGACCTGCTAATTTTTGGAATTATTTGGGTAAGGCTTATCCAAAAACTCTATAGGAATTTATCTTGATCTGACTGAATCTTGTCTTGGCCTGATCAAGACTTGCCTTAAATCTCATAATATGAGAACAAGACAAGGGTTGCTTTTGCCAGATTAGGGCTTGTCCTGAAATCATGAGATGAAATTTGGACAAACTTCTCCCAAAAATTCTAGATGAATTTTTCTTGATCTGACTGGACTGAGTCCTGGCCTGATCAAGGCTTATTCTAACATGGTTAGGACTTGACCTAATTTCATTGGATGGTACTTGAAAAATATTTGTCCAAAATTTCATGAGATGGAAATAAGATAGGGATCAAATGTTGACCCAATATGCAGGAAAGAAGAGATATGGCATGCACCCCCTTGAATTTATTTAAGGGCGCACGTCCATATGTGATTTATGTGAGGAATAAGGGGCACACTCCCCATTTGGCCATGCGCCCCAAATGGATATGTATGGAGGTGTCCCATTCAAATCAAGTTTGAATGGGTCAAAAGTTTGAATAGTTCAAACTCATAGGAGATAAGAGTTGTGCACCAACTTAATCTTATCCCAAATTGTTCCATGCCGTATAACTTTATTTTTGTGCGATAAAAATTTGAAAAAAAGGGTGTGTGGCATGGAGATCATGGGAGAGTCCTTCTGCTTATTGGCTTTGACTTGTTCAAAGTAACATGCAAAGGGACTCTTGGTTTGGTCTATAAATAGGGCCCTATGCAAGCTGTTGTGCACAAAAAATTCTCTATGGTGAAGCCCTACCAAAATCACCATCTCCATGCCTACCTCATCTGATCCTCTCCCTCTTCTCCATGACTAAGAGTTGGGCAAAACCTACGAGTAAAGATCAAGTCCCATTGGCATGAAGATCAGCGAGAGACGATGGCGTTCCTGAGATGAATGCGCGTTGCCTTTGGAGTTCATTTTGAAGGCTCTACGAAAAGACATTAGATTTGATCTTTGAAGATCAGATTCAAAAAGAGAAGACTTCTAGATCTAATCTGAGTGGATACCGATAGAGGTCGAGCACGTGCGTGGCTCAATCAGAACCTCGGATCAATCATCAGATCATCACAATGGATAATCGATTTACCCGATCAGGTGATAACTGTTATCACTATTTTTACATTTATTTTACTTCTAAATTTTAGATCTAGATCTGAGAACTCTCAGATCTGATTAGAGCATAAAAAAATTTTAAAAATATTTCACTACAAATCTGATCCGATCATATGCATCCTGCGGCAGGCAAAATTCAATTTTTCCTTTAGCATGGAGTCCGCACCGGTGATGCTGACCTCAGTAATGGGAGGAGCTTCGGCATCTGAGGCAACTTCGGTGGAGGTTGTAGGGATGACTGGAGCCACAAAGCTTGGGGCACCAACTTTTGCCCTTTTTGAGCTTTTGTTCGGGGCCTTTTCTTTCCTCTTCTAGGCATAGAGGCCCTTAGTGAGCATCCTTACAGCTTCAGTATCCATCTTTGCAACAAAAAAAAAAGTTACAATCAGCAAAAGTGCATCTACGATCTCATAATAGTTTGAAAAGTAAAAAGTATATTAACAAGGTCAAGAGGGCTCAAACCCAGGTTGATCAGTGTCTACTCTTTTAGAAGGTCGGGAAGGAGAGGAGCTCGATATGCCTTGAGTTTATTGAAAGAATTGAGGTTGACTCTATCTAAACTAGAAGCTCGGTGCATCGATTCTATAACATCCTGGATTTAAGAAATAGTGAATTAAAATATTTGTGTTAATGTATGTATGGTATAGTAATTTATTTATAGTACATTTGAGCATAAATTATTACTATCTTCCATTTCAAGTCCTAAAAATTTTCTATGTTTGGAAACAAGCACCTACAAGGAGGGCTATATAAAATATGTATTTTCTTGAAATAAACAATCCCGGTAATTGATCCTTAGATATTGGTGAGCTACAAAATGATTTTTAATGAAGTTTGGAGACCCTTTAATTGATTTGTTCCAAAGCAAGAAAGTTTTAAAAGTTTCGGGTTGGGAGAATTTGAACTAGAACCCAAATTTTGGTACTCTATTCTTAAGAATTTTGATTTTTCTGATATTTTTATTGAATCCAAATAGGAGGGTGTTCCTTATTTACATTTATGTTTTAAGGTTAATGGAGAGTAACATTAACTTAAAAAGAGTAATGAAAATAAGCTAAGTAGTGAGTAAAGCTATGAGCAAAAATAAGTTTTTGTTGAAACCCAGGGGAAGGGGTCGACACTTGTTTAGAAGGTGTCGACCTTGTCTCAGAAAAATAGAGAGGCTGTTTCAGAAAGATTTGTAGCGGTACACCTAGGCGTCAACACTTGCCTGATAAGGTGTCAACACTTTAGATGACCTAAGGGATGATCTAGGGGCTGACCTGTGTGTGGATGTCGACACATATTTTCAAAGGTGTCGACCCCAATCATGAAAAAACCTGGGAGTAGGTTTCAATCGACAACTTTTCAAGTAGAATTTGAAATAGTTGTTGTGGGTATTACGTGGCAAGTTTTAATATTAATAAATGGAAAAGAGAAGCAAGCCTCTAGCTGGCCTCTTGGGGATTTGACACCTAGCAAGTCTCTCCCTTAAATTATTCTTTCCCAAAGACTTAGCAACTGGTTCTTTTTGCTATGATTTTTGTTCTCCAGCGAATAACAGAAGGTCAAGAAAGAAAAGAGTTTAGGAAGAGGTGATTTCTCATTTAGAATTCAAGGAGAATTCAGCTTTGTAAAGGGGTACTTAGTGAAGAATTGATTTGAGGAAAGAGGAGTTCTTAATAATAAGGAAGAAAGAAGACTAGTTTGAGGGCAGAAGTGCATAAACCATTTGAGGTAAGAATTTTAACCCTTAAATTGCATTCAATTTTAACTTCGCGTTGATTTTTCATAGCCTTAGGGTTTTAGTGAATTGAATTATAAGTGGGAGTTGAATAGAAGGAAAAATTATTGTTGTCCATATTATGTTCTGAAATTCTTTTGATGTGTTTTAGCAAACAAATTGGGTTTATGTTTGGTAGAGTTAAAAAAAATTATAAAGAAGGAAAAATAGTAGAAATATTGGGATTTTGTTGAATAGATGTTGAGGTTTAACTGAATCCTAATCTAGGATAAGTAAAGTAGAATAAAGGTAAGAGCTTAAGATGGTTAAAGAACAAACATATCACAACAAAGCATGCACAATTATGTTCATATACCACATAATTTTATGTTAACAGTGTTCACCAACTTTTTAGGAGAAGAAGAGGGGTCAAAAAGTGCTTTGCATGAATCAAGCTCTAGAATGATCTAGTAATCATCATTAGGTGAGTGGATTTCCTACTTAACTTTGGTATTCTTATTGAATTTGCTATAAAAATGTTTATCTTGAAACAACAGCTAGACTTTTATGATTTTCAACTTATGTGTATGTATGTGCAAACTTGGAAAATAGGAATCTATATATATGCTTTGATTAAGACTTTGATTTGCGTAGCTCAAATTTTGTAATAGCTCATGTGAATTGAAAAGCTATTCAATTTTCTTTTGAAACTTAGCCATGGCATTAGCATACCATACAACACAATTTAGCCGGCACCATAGTAGTATCAGTGATTCAAATGCCCAGAAAGGCTCAATAGTTACTAAAAAGCCTGATGGGGCTATTTCAGCAGCATTCATACTACGTGTGGATTATCCATGGTAGTGGTGCGTTGGGGGTAATCGACAGTAGTTAGTAGCATTCTTTAAACATTGTTTACTTCAGTAAATGAAGAGTGTTTTATCATAGCTTAGTACATTTACTTTAGCTCAGCAAAGTTCTCTTTTAGCAAAATGATTTATTATGGCATTATTTTTGCTTAGCTTATACTATTTTAAAAGAAGGTGAATTATATATGCTCTATGTTACGACGATATGTATTACAGCTTATCTTTTTCTATTTCCCCATTATTAAATGGATTATCTATTCACTGGGACTTAGGTCTCATTCCCACCTCTTTTTTCTAAATGCTGGTTTGGAGCACTTTAGCCAACCTTAGAATTAAAGTAGCAGCATCCTTATCAGCATTCAAACTAGATAGGCCGGCCATGTGAGACTCTTAATCGGTGGATGTTTTGAGGATACTTTGTATATAGATGTTTTGAGGATATTTTGTATATATATATATAACTTGTAAGGAGCCTAAATGTAAAAGAGTATGTTTCAATATGTAATGAGTATGGGTGTTGTATTATCAAAACAAAAGCTAGTTATGTATAGTTGTTTTTGAACTCAAGTGGAAGTAGTATGATTTGATGATTTAGACTTTAATGCTTGATGTTATACTTCAGCCTAGCTACAGCTTAGAAATCTCCTTATCCTTTAGATAAGGGTGGGGTGTGGCACCATCACCCATAGTTGGTTAGGGTGGAGTGTTACATGTTTGGTATCAGAGCTAGGTTTATAGATTGTGTGGGTATAGGTATAGCATAATTATTTTAGCTGATCTTTTTAATTATATTTTGTAGGAAGATGGTACAGGCAAATCAAAAATTGGTGGAGAGCTATTGGAGGAAGGTAGAGGCCAAAGGCAAGGCTCAAGTAGGGGTCGAGGTCAAGGCCGAGGTAGGTCAAGAAGAGATAATAAGGATGTCCAGCCTAATCGGGTATCATCTAGTGTTTCATCTTCTGCCCTAGAAATAAGGGTAGAGGCGGAGACTTTACAGATGCATGAGCTTGTTCATGAGTCACTATCTATTACACCAGCATCAGCTCCTGCACCTCAAGCACGAGAACCCACTCCTAGATATCAGGAACTAGTAGGTGTGATTACTCAGGCTATTACCACTGTAGTAGTTTCTATCCTTGATTTTCAATCCTAAAACATGGATATAGAGAAAAGTTATGAGCAGACAAGGAAACTGGGAGCAATAGAATTTCATGGTACTACAGATCCGATATAAGCAAAGAATTGGATTCAAAAGATAGAAAGGATTTTTGCATTACTGAAAAGTACAGAGGAACAAAAATTTAATATTTCTACTTTTCTGTTAGAGGGTCAACTTAGCATTGGTGGAGATCTTATGCGAGTAAACAGTCACAGGATTCCACTAGTACTTGGAGTGAGTTTAGAAGAGAATTCTTCCAGTAGTATTATTCAATGGAATATAAGGATCAAAAAAGGAGGGAATTTCTTAAATGGACTCAAGGTAGGATGTCTGTGGTAGAATATAAAGCCAAGATTACAGAATTATCTTATTTTGCCCTAACCTTTGTAGCATATGAGAAAGAAAAGTGTAGACTATTTCAAGATGGGCTACAATTGGAAATTAAAGCAAAAACAAAAATGCAAGAATATGATAGTTTTGCTCAATTGATTCAAGGCACCATCAAGGCAGAGGAGATTGAAAAAGAATTCTATAGTGGAAGGCAGGAGAGAAGTAAAAGAAGTGCATAGAGTTTTTCAATTGGTTTAGGGGGTAGTCAGCCATCAAAGAGGATTGCTAGTTTTGGACAAACCAGTCAGAGTGTCAGAACATCAGTAGGGTCAGGCATAGATTCTTTTGCCTTTAGTAGCCTAGAGCAATGGAGAGCAGGATAGAAATTTGTGCCATAATCAGCAGAAAGTAGGGTAACTGGGAGAAGGGAGAATCAAGGTAGTTTTGATAAGGGGTCTAGTCTACTCATTACATCACCCCATCAGTTTCTTCAGTGTAATAATGGTGTGAAATTTCATGCTGGAGAGTGCAGAAAAAATGTAGGGGATGTTTCGAATGTGGACAAGAAGGACATCAGAGAAAGAATTATCCTAAACTTGCTCAAGTTAAGGATTTTCCATCAGGGTCAGATACTTCTCAAGGATTTTCGAATAGGGGTAGAAATTTTGGAGTAAATACTTCAGCTCAACAAAGAAGGATGAGTGCTAGTAGATAGGAGCTTACACCAAGCCAGTCGAGACCTGTGGCCAGAGTGTTTGCTATGACCAGGCGGGAGGCACAGGCTACTCCTGCTGTAGTAACTAGTAAGCTATCTATTTGTGATCATGATGCAAATGTACTAATTAACCCTGGATCTACACATTCATACTTATCATCTACATTTTCTACGCACATCACTAAAGAACTAAGCCCATTAGACTGTAGTTTGATGGTTCTATGCTAGTAGGAAAGTCATTCATTGCAAATCAAGTATTTAAGGGTTGTCCGGTTCAAGTGGAAAAACATGAATTAGTAGCAGATTTGATTCTCCTAAATAAGCAAGATTTTGATGTTATTTTAGGTATGGATTGGTTATCTGCATATTGAGCAAAGGTAGATTGTTTTAGAAAGAAAGTGATTTTTCAGATTTCAGATGATAGAGAGGTATGTTTCATAGGTGAACGTTGGATACTTCCTTCATGTATAATTTCACCTTTGACAGCTAGTAGATCTCATAGAAAAGGATGTGAAGCTTATTTAGCAAGTGTGGTTGATACAAAAATAAGTAAACTAAATTTAGCAGATATTCCAATTGTCTGTGAATTTTTAGATGTTTTTCTAGAAGAACTTCTAGGAGTATCACCAGAAAGAGAGATTGAATTTGGTATTGATTCAATTCCAGGTATTAAACCAATATCTAGGGCTTCATATAGAATGGCTCCAATGGAATTAAGGGAACTTAAAACACAATTACAAGAACTTCTTGACAAAGGATTTATCAAACTGAGTATTTTATCTTGGGGAGCCCCAGTGTTGTTTGTTAAAAAGAAGGATGGCACTATGAGGTTATGTATTGATTATCGGCAGCTTAATATGGTAACTATTTGGAACACGTATTGATGATCTATTTGATCAACTTCGGAGGCCAAAATATTTTCAAAGATAGATCTTAGATCTGGATATCATCAATTTAAAATTAGAGAAGAAGATGTATCAAAAACTGCATTTCGAACAAGATATGGTCATTATGAATTTTTAGTAACGTCATTTGGTTTGACAAATGCCCCAGCTGCTTTTATGGGATTAATGAATCAAGTATTTCAATAGTTCCTAGATAGATTTGTAATTATTTTTATTGATGACATATTAATATATTCTAAAAATGAAGCAGAACATAAGGAACATTTGAGAATTGTTCTACAAGTACTTCAAGAAAAGTAGTTATATGCTAAGTTGAGCAAAAGTGAATTTTGGCAGAATAAAGTGATCTTTCTTGGCCATGTAATTTCACCAGAAGGGGTATTAGTTGATCCCCAGAAAATCGAAGCTATTGTGAATTGGGAGTCACCTAGTAATCCTACTGAAGTAAGAAGTTTTCTTGGGTTAGCTGGCTATTATAGAAGGTTTATTGAAAATTTTTCTATTATTGCATCTCCTATGACAAAGTTACTTAGAAAGAATACTAAGTTTGACTAGAGTGATGAATGTCAGAAAAGCATGGATGAATTAAAGAAAAGATTAACTTCAGCCCTAGTGCTTACTCTTCCTTCTAGTTGTGGTGGTTATGTGGTTTATAGTGATGCTTCTCATAAAGAATTGCGGTGTTTTTTAATGCAGCATGAAAAAGTTATTGCATATATTTCTTAACAACATAGACCACATGAACTAAATTACCCTACTCATGATTTAGAACTTGCTGCTATGGTATTTGCTTTGAAAGTATGGAGGCACTATTTATATGGAGAGAAATGTTAGTTCTTTATAGATCATAAGAGTTTGAAGTATGTATTGACCCAGAAGGAATTAAACTTAAGACAAAGAAGGTGGATTGAGTTGATTAAAGACTATGATTGTACTATTGAGTATTACCTTGGAAAAGCTAATGCAGTGGCTGCTGCATTAAGCCGGAAGTCTATCACTACTTTGTCTTGCATCAAAGTAGTATACTTGCCACTGATTGTGGAGCTGAGGGCACTAAATGCTCAGTTGATAGTGGGAGATTTTGGAGCCTTATTGGCTAATTTTTAGGTCAGACCTACATTAGTAAATGAAATACATAAGGCTCAAGCTCAAGATCCTCAATTAAGTAAGATCATTGATACTATACAAAATGGAATGTAGTTAGATTTTTCAATTAGGAAGAATGGAACTTTGATGTTTGGGAGTCATGTATGTGTACCAAAAATAGAGGATCTTAGAAAATAGATAACGGAAGAAGTCCATTGTTCAGCTTATGCTTTACATCCTGGAAGTACAAAAATGTATCGAACCATCAAACAGAATTATTGGTGGAATGGTATGAAGCGAGATATAACTGAGTATGTATCCAAGTGTTTGATATATCAATAGGTTAAAGCTGAACATCAGAGCCCAATAGGAAAATTGCAACCACTCTTCATTCCTAAATGGAAATGGGAACACATTACAATGGATTTTGTGGTGGGTCTTCCAAGAACCAAGAAAGATAATGATGCAATATGGGTGATTGTAGATAGATTAACTAAATCATCCCATTTTCATCCTATCAACATAACTTTTATTATGGATAAATTAGCAAAATTATATGTTGATGAGATTATTAGTCGACATGGAGTACCTATTTCTATTGTATTAGACAGAGATCCTCAATTTACATTATGGTTTCGGCCAAGTTTACAGAAGGCATTGGGTACTAAATTGAGATTCAGTGCAGCTTTTCATCCATAGACTGATGGGCAAATAGAGAGAACTATACAGACTTTGGAGGATATGCTTCGGGCATGTATCATGTAATTTTCAGATGGCTAGGATGAGCATCTGCCATTAATGGAATTTGCATATAATAACAATTATCATTCTAGTATAAGTGTAGCACCATGTGAAGCTCTATATGGTAGGAAATGTAGAACTCCAGTATGTTGGGATGAAGAAGGAGATAGAAAGTTGTTGGGACCAGAAATAGTACAAATCACTATAGATCAGGTCAGAGCAATCAGAGAGAAATTAAAAACAGCACATGATAGACAGAAAGTATGTAGATCCAAAGCATAGAGAAGTAAATTTTCATGAAGGAGATAGAGTATTTCTTAAAGTATCCCCTTGGAAGGGTATATTACGATTTGGGAAGAAAGAAAAATTAAATCCAAGGTATATTAGAACTTATGAGATAATAGAATGTATTGGACCAGTTGCATATCGTTTAGCCCTTCCACTAGAGCTTGCCCAGATACATAATGTATTTCATATTTCTATGCTACTGAAGCACATTCTAGATCCATCACATGTATTACAGTCCAGACCAGTGAAATTGAAAGAAGATTTATCCTATGTGGAAAGATCGATACAAATCTTGAGTAGAGAAGTAAAACAGCTGCATAATAAAGTCATACCTTTAGTCAAAGTTCTTTGGCAGAATCACAATACTAAAGAAGCTACATGGGAAAGGGAAGATGAAATGAAGTATAAGTATCCATATCTATTTCAGACTAAAGGTAACTAAATTTCGGGACGAAATTCTTTTAAAGGAGGGGAGAAATGTAACATCCCAAATTTAGGAAATAGTGAATTAAAAGATTTGTGTTAGTATATTTGTGGCATACTAATTTATTTATGGTACATTTAAGTATAAATTATAACTATCTGCCATTTCAAGTCTTGAAAATTTTCTAAGTCTGAAAACTAGCACCTATAAAGAGAGCTATATAAAATATGTATTTTCTTGGAATAAACAGTCCTAGTAATTGATCCTTAGATATTGGTAAGCTACAAAATGATTTTTAACGAAGTGTAGAGACCCTTTAACCGATTTGTTTTGAAGAAAGAAAATTTTAAAAGTTTTGCATTGGGAGAATTTGAACTAGAACCCAAATTTTGGTATTCTATTCTTAAGGATTTTAGTTTTTCTAATATTTTTATTGAATTTAAATAGAGGGATGTTCCTTATTTACATTTTGTTTGAAAGTTAATGATATTAACTTAAAAAAAGTAATGAAAATAAGCTGAGTAGTGAGAAAAGCTGTGAGAAATGGATGATATAAGTTTTTGTTGAAATCCAGGGGAAGGGGTCGACACTTGTCCAGAAGGTGTCGACCCTATCTTAGAAAAATAGAGAGGCTATTTCAGGAAGATTTGTGGTGGTACACCTAGGGGTCGACACTTGTCTGGTAAGATGTCAACACTTTAGATGACTTGAGGGATGATCTAGGGGCTGACCTGTGTGTGGGTGTCGAAATTTATTTTCAAAGGTGTCAACCCCAATCATGGAAAAACCTGGGAGTAGGTTTCAGTGAGTAGCTTTTCAAGTAGAATTTTAAAATAGTTGTTGAGGGGATTACTTGGCATGTTTTAATATAAATAAATGGAAAAGAGAAGCAAGCTCTAGCTGGCCTCTTGGGGATTTGACACCTAGCAAGTCTCTCCCTTAAATCATTCTTTCCCAAAGACTTAGCAACTGATTCTCTTTACTATAGTTTTTGTTCTCCAGTGAATAACAGAAGGTCAAGAAAGAAAAGAGTTTAGGAAGAGGTGATTTCTCAGTCAGAATTCAAGGAGAATTCAACTTTGTAAAGGGGTACTTAGTGAAGAATTGATTTGAGGAAAGAGGAGTTCTTAATAATAAGGAAGAAAGAAGACTAGTTTGAGGGCAGAAGTGCATAAATCATTTGAGGTAAGGATTTTAACCCTTAAATTGCATTCATATTTAACTTCATGTTGATCTTTTATAGCCATAGGGTTTTAGTGAATTGAATTATAAGTGGGAGTTGAATAGAAGGAAAAATAATTGTTGTCCATATTGTGTTCTAAAATTCTTTTGATGTGTTTCAGCAAACAAATAGGGTTTATGTTTGGTAGAGTTAAAACATATTATAAAGAAGGAAAAACAATAGAAATATTGGGATTTTGTTGAATAGATGTTGGGGTTTAACTGAACCTAATCTATGATAAGTAAAGTAGAATAAAGGTAAGAGTTAAGATGGTTAAAGAACAAATATATCACAACAAAGCATGCACAATTATGTTCATATACCCCATAATTTTATGTTTAATAGTGTTCACCAACATTTTAGGAGCAGAAGAGGGGTCAAAAAGTGCTTTGGGTGAATCAAGCTCTAGAATGATCCAGTAATCATCGTTAGGTGAGTGGATTTCTTTCTTAACTTTGGTATTCTTATTGAATTTCCTATAAAAATGTTTATCTTGAAATAATAGCTAGACTTTTATGATTTTCAACTTATGTGTATATATGTGCAAACTTGGAAATAGGAATCTATGTATATGCTTTGATTAAGACTTTGATTTACATAGCTTAAATTTTGAAATAACTCATGTGAATTGAAAAGCTATTCAGTTTTTTTTTTTTTGAAACTTAGCCATGGCATTAGCATGCCATATAGCACAATTTAGCCGGCACCACAGCAGTATCAGTGATTCAAATGCCTAGAGAGGCTCAGCAGTCACTAAAAAGCCTGGTGGGGCTATTTCAGTAGCATTCATACAATGTGTGGATTACCCATGGTAGTGGTGCGCTTGGGGTATTTGATAGTAGTCAGCAGCATTTTTTAAACATTGTTTACTTTAGCAAATAAAGAGTTTTTTATTATAGCTTAATACATTTACTTCAGCTCAACAAAGTTCTCTTTTAACAAAATGATTTATTGTGGCATTATTTTTGTTTAGCTTATACTATTTTAAAAGAAGATGAATTATATATGCTTTATGTTATGATGACATATATTACAGCTTATCTTTTCCTATTTCCCCATTGTTAAATGGATTATCCGTTCACTGGGACTTAGGTCTCATTCCCACCTCTTTTTCCTAAATGCAGGTTCAGAGCACTTTAGCTAGCCTTAGAATTAAAGTAGCAGCATCCTTATCAACATTCAAACTAGATAGGTTGGCCATGTGAGACTCTTCATCAGTGGATGTTTTGACGATATTTTGTATATACATGTTTTGAGGATATTTTGTACATATATATATAACTTGTAAGGAGCCTAAATGTAAAAGAGTATGTTTCAATATGTAATGAGTATGGATATTGTATTATCAGAACAAAAGCTTGTTATGTATAGTTGTTTTTGAACTCTAGTGGAAGTAGTATGATTTGATGATTTAAACTTTAAAGCTTGATGCTATACTTTAGCCTAGCTACAACATAGAAATCCCCTTAATCTTTAGATAAGGATGGGGTGTGGCACCATCACCCGTAGTTAGTTAGGGTGCGGTGTTATAGATTTTCTAAGAAATCCCCGAGGGTGAGATCTAGGACCAATGTCGGACAGTGCATGAAGAAGTACTTTTTCTTTTAGTTGTGAATGAAAGAAGGAGCACCTTTCAGAAGCCCCTTCTTGCCAAACTGGGGAAAGAAGTACCACCAATCATTCATGGAAGGATGGCGTTTGAAGGTATATAAATTCCTAAAGAGGAAGATGGTCAAAAGAACTTCAACCGGTTGGTAGAGGGAAAGGAATCCAATCATGAACCTAAAGAAGTTTGGTACTACGGAAGCTAGGAAGATGTTTAAAAAGTGAAAGAGGGCAACTACGAAAGGCTAGAGTGTAATTCGAAGTCCGGCGTGTAAAGTTTCTAGATACAAACAAAATTGATCGGGCGGAGGAGAACTAGCTCGATCGCTTGACCTTGGAAGTTTAAGATCGAATTCCTAGGGGATCTCTATTGAATCCTAATTAAGGAGAGGTCGTTTAGGATCAAAGCGTAGAAAATGGTATCCGATACAAAAGGATGATGAGACATACTCCTAAGTGTAGCCTCAGCTATGGGAGCATGGTCTAAGAAGGTTGGACTGGATGAACTTTAAGAACTGATAGATTGGAGGGTTTTGGAGGACATTTGGATTGAACTAAACCCAAGGAAAACCCCTAAAAATTAGGGAAGATAAGATACAGAGATTTCTTGAAGAAAATCATGGGAGGAAGGAGCAAGAGAGGAAGAAATAATAAAAGAAAGATAGCGAAACTAACCTAGGATGTCGAGAAAGGTAACAAGACAACTGGTGCATTGAGGGACGAACGAGAGAACACTCGCCAGCAGGGAGAATGGAGGACAAAATCAAAAGGACTCTCAGGCAGTAGGAAGAAGCCCAAGGAAAGGAGGAGAACTTGGAGGAAATGAGACCCCCCCTAGAGAAGGAAGGTGGGTTTAAATAGCCTATAGAGTCTGAGGCAGTTATGATGGCAGATCATTTTTAGCTGATCCTTGACTGGCAGGTGTCCCACTAACCTTGGCGGGCAGCTGATGGTTGACAAAATTTTAATTGCACCATACTGAAGGTAGAATCCCGATCGGAGTCTCAAAATGCCATCTTTTTAAATCATTTCATAATTAAAGAGGTCCGGCACTAGCACAAAAATCATCCTGACTTTCCATCTGATAGGCGCAAAATCCAAAAAAGGACTTGAGCAGTCACCTTTTTACACCCTTCCTTTGAATCTTGAACTCAAGTGTAAGGGGACTTGTGTTGGGGATAAACCCCACTCCTATCGACTCTTGGTTTGATGATCAGTAGAAAGGTATCTATAATCATAGAAAAGCTCCAACCACAGCTTCAACAATCCCTAAAATGGTTGGACTCCCATCGGGCTTGTCCTTCAGTCAGACTCCTTCTAGGCTTCTCCATCAATCAGACTCCCATTGGAATTCTTCGTCAGTCAGACTCCTTCTGGGCTTCTCCTTCAATCAGATTCCTATCAGGCTTCTCCTTCAGCAGGACTCCTTTCGAGCTTCTCCATCAGTCAGACTCCTTTCGGGCTTCTCCGTTAGTCAGACTCCCACCAAGCTTCTCCTTCAATAGGACTCCATCCAGGCTTCTCCGTCAGTCGAACTTCTTTCGAGCTTCTCCTTCAGTAGGACTCCATCTAGGCTTCTCCATTAGTCAAACTTCTTTCGAGCTTCTCCTTTAGTTAAACTCCTTTCGGACTTCTCCATCAGTGGAACTCCTTTCAAGCTTCTCCTTTAGTCAAACTCCTTCCGAACATCTCCATCTGTTGAACTCCTTCCGAGCTTCTTCCTCAGTCGAGCTTCTTCCGGGCTTCTCATTCAGTCAAGCTTCTTTCGGACTTCTCTCTCAGTCGAGCTTCTTCCTGACCTCTCCCTTAGATGGGCTTTTCTTCTAAGTCGAACTCATCCTGGACTCCTTCAGCAGGATTCCTTCTGAACTCCTTCCAGCTGCCCAAAAGGACTCATTCTAGAAGAATTTCTTCCAATCACTGGAAGGACCTCGGCATCCATTCTAGATAAAACAAATATCAGACAATGCATGGTTTGATCTTGAGGACATCCCAAATCTTCCTTGATTTGCTAAGGCATGGTTCATCTGGGTTTCAACTGTTAAATCCTAACAAACTATCATGCCATGACAAGTGACTACTCATCCTCCATAACAAACTTCACATAGGCTCGAATGGCCTACTACCAGGCAGTTACGATCGTCACCATCAGTTTGTTACTGGCTTTATATATAAAAGGGACCCTCTAGATACGTTTTCTCCAAGCTCTCACTCTCCTTCCCGTTACTCTGAGCACTCCATTTCTATTGGCTAGAACAGCTGACTTGATCGTTGGAGGATCCTGCTGGAGTCACCACCGCCGACTTCGGATGAAACTTTATTTTGTAGGTCACTGACGGCGGCCTCTTCTCCCTCATCTCTAGCTTGATTCGGTGTCAACCAGATTGTGCACCAATAGTTCCTATTACTAAAAGAGAAAAGGATCAATAAGGAGCCTCAAACATTGCTTATGCCATGTATGAACCAATGAGTTCTACCTCTGGTCTTAAACTCAATAGTACAGAATCTAATGAGTTTCAGATAAACAAAGAACTACTGAGAAGAGACTTCTATTCCTTGAAAAATGTCAAGAAAATATTGTGGTTCTTTGAAACCTATGATAAACTAAAAAGAGGGTTTATTAGAGATATTTGGTTTAGGCTAATGGAGGCTAAAAAAAGACAAATCCTTTTCTTTGATTGGTTCGATAACCATTACTTTAAAGGACTTGAAGATATTAGGCTTGAAATTCAAATTGCTATGATTAAGATTATATCTAAATCCTAGAAAACTGAGGACTTGATATTGAGTCTATTCATCCTCCCTTTGAACCAATACAAATAGAAGAAGGAATTCATGATAGTCTTTTAAAGATGTTCAACACTGCGCTTAAGGAAACTCCTAAAGTCGAACATCTTGAGCAAATTGCAGAACAACAGAATTTCACTAATATTGCTCTTAGAAGCATTGGCCTCCAAACCAAAAGGATTGAAAACATTCTTCTTGAAAAGGAAGAAACTAGAAAGGTCATCTGGAGATTTCCTGAAAGTCAAAAAATAAAACAAGTTATGATGCCTCTAAGCAATGAAGAAAATCCTCTTCTTCAAAAAATGTTCTACCTATGTTCAATTTTCATGAATTGGACTCCAAGGTCAAACTAGGACCCTCCTTTTTTGATGAATTTTTTACTCAAATAAGTGACAAAATGACTTTCCTGAAACTTAGAGATACTATTAACTATCTATTTGCTGATTCTTTTGATAAACCAGACATCTCGGATGACAATAAAGGATATTCATCAGAAAAATCTGATAAAGAATTAGAAGAAAGATCTATTAGTAATATCCTTAGTAAACTCCAAATCCCAAAAAATCTTGAAGATAGACATAGTTATGAGGTTAATAAAATCTCTAGCTATAGATCAATTATGCAGGCCCCTAGAATTAAAAACTATTATCCCAGGCCAACATATGCAGATTTGTAGTTACAGGAGACTCTTGATACTACATCCACCATTCAATTCGATGGAAGAAGCCTGGTCAAATGAAATCTTGATGGATTTACTAAATATCAAATTATTATCATGTGTCATCAAATGATGATGTACTCTAATGCCTGAAAAGTTCACGGAAATTCTGAGAAAAATATTGTTACTATGATAGTCTCTGGATTCTTAGGACAATTAAGAGGTTGGTGGGATAATTACCTTACTCCTTATCAAAAGCAAGAGATTGCTAGTGTTGTTAAAAGAGATCCTAATGAAAATCCCTATCAAGAATAGATTTCTGATGTAGTCAACTTAATCTTGAATATCATCTACCATTTTATTGGTGATTGCCCTGATATTTATGAAAAAATTAGAGAACAGTTGATTAATTTAAAGTGTAAAACCATGTCTGATTTTAGATGTTATAAAGACACCTATTTTTCAAAACTCTATTAGCTTCCTGACCCAAATCAAGAATTCTGGAAAGAAAAGTTCATATCAGGACTACCTCCTTTGTTTGCTGAAAAGATTAGAACTAGACTTAGAAATGAAGGAGATGATGTTATTAATTATAGTCAATATGATATGGGTAAGATTGCTCAAAAAATTCAACTTGTTAGATCTGAATTATGTAATGATTTGAAAATCAGGGATCAATTGAAAGAACAAAAGATACTTGGAAGAAAGGAATTAGGAGATTTCTCCTATCAATTTGGATTCCAATTAGATAAACCATATCGAAAAAGGTATAAAAAATCTAAGCATTATAAAAGGAAGCATTATGAAAAGAAATCTCAGAAGATTCCTAAGAAAAGGAAAGACACAAGATCTTACTCAAAACCTTTTCCAAGAAAAGAAAAGGTTGGCTATCATAAAACACCCCTAGTTTGCTTTAAATGTAATCAAGAGGGCCATCTTAAAAGTCAATGCCCTAAGAGTTTTAAAAAGAAGATCCAAGAAATTTCTAAAGAAAAAACCTTAGAAGGTATCAAGGAGAAATTAGAAGATCTAATATGTACCTTAAATTTAGCATCCAGTAATGAATCTAACTCTAAAGAATGTTCTTGCTGCAACGAACCCTTTGTTAAAAGTGATAGTAGTAAAAATGAACTCCTTGTTTTATCCAATGAAGAACAATTTATTATAGATATGATAGATTCTTTGAAAAACCTAGAAGATCGACAAAATCAGCTTGAAAGATTTTTTACCTTAATCAAAGGACAAAAAACTAAAGTTCAAAATCCCTTGGAAAATCAAAATTTTTACTCAATGAAAGAAGTTTTTGAAAGACTAAGAAAAGAGAAAGGTCAGAAACCTAGTTTAGAAGGATTATTTAAAGAACAAGCCCAATTAAGAAAAGAGATAACCTTACTTAAGGAAGAACTAAAATCACTTCAAAATATTTCTAAAGAAAATGAACCTCAACCTATCCTTGAAGAAAAAGAAGACTTTATTGGATCTATTGATAGATATGTAAAACAAAAATGGTTCTGTGAGATCCTATTTAAAATTAAAGACTATCATTTTACTCATAGAGCCTTAATTGACTCTAGAGCTGATGTCAACTATATTAGGAAGGAATTAATTCCTTTTATATATTATGAAAAATCAGCTCAAAGTATCCAGCTGCTAATGGAGGAAATCTTAAGATAAAATATAAAATTTCTAATGTTCATATTTGTATTAAAAAGGCCTATTTCTAGTCATCTTTTCTACTTGTTAAAACTCTAAGACAAGGAATTATTCTAGGAAACCCCTTTCTAGCTCAAATCAAACCTTTTGCTATCACCAATGAAGGGATAATTACTCACATAAATGGTGATGAAGCAATATTTAAGTTTTGTTCTAACCCTGAAGAATCTTTTCTTAATTAGTTAAGAGAAGCTACAGAAATAAATGAATTATCTTTCTGGAATGACAGGGGAAAATTCGTATCATCCATTCAGAAGAAGGATGTTCTAAAAAAAATAGGTAAATAAACCTTTATCTCAATTAGAATATTCAGTCTTTTCTTTCTTGATAGGAATCCAAAAATTCAAAAGAATTCACGAATCATGGCAAGTCACCTGACTGAAAAAGAAAATATCCAAAAGATTGAAGGACATGTAACTCAGCCCTTACTCAATCCCACATCTATCCATAATCTTTGTGAAATACCAGAGATGCCAACAATAGTTGGGTTTGAAAGACTTGACTATTAGAAAGAGGCCCAAGAAGTTCTAGTCACTAAGCCATGTGAAGAAATCTATCAAAGAGCAACTCAGCTCTTTATCATTGATAAGTAGACTCATCGCAAGCTTTTTCTATCTTTCAATAATATCTGCACTAGACATACAGAAGTCAAAGAACTAGAGAAGATAATCCCCATGGATTGCCCTATGAAAATTGATATATTCTCTCCTACTGTGGCGACTACATTACAAGATATTGAAAGAAATCGATGAAGGGAAATCCTGATTTTTTGGGGTCAGGTTCATTCAAATCTGATTGGATCGAGAGGCATATTTCAAAAATTTTCTCTTAGATCCTAATTAGATCTAACATTTTTTAGATCTAATTTTATAATTTGGTAAACAAAAAAATTAAATTAAATTAAATCTAAATTAGTTTTATCTTGATATGGGTAATCCGATTACCCGTTGATGATCTTGCTGATTGCTTGAGGTTCTGAATCTAGCCACGCAAGCGCCTGGCCTCTATCCATATCCACTTGGGTTGGATTCGGAGATCTTCTCCTTCTGTTTCTTTTCTCCAAAAATTAAATCTAGATCTAATTTGGAGGATCTTCAAAACTCCTTTTGAAGATCAGCAGTCGTCTCTGCAGTAGTGCTGCCTTCTTCCTTTCTCGTCAACCTTTTCTTGCCTAAATTGCACTAATCTAAAGCCCAACTATCCTTGGGCATGGAGAGGAGAGAGATGGCCTGAAGGTGGCATAGAGGAAGAAGAGGGATAGCCTTAGGGTGAGGCTAGGAGAGGAGTCTCTAAAAAGTGGGTGCAGACAGGCTTTTACATAGATCCTACTGCGCCATGCAGTACCACATCACCTTAACCAATCATGTTGCTTCATTTAATCAGATCTAAATCTGATCGATGGGATAACATCACCTGATCCAATCAAATGAGAGACCCATAGATTCATCCTATGGTGGCACCTAAGACTGGTCAAAGTCAATAGGTGAGGGTCACCTAGTTTGAATCCAAGAAGCAACTTGGAGTCCCATCAGTATGGAACTCCAGGCATCCCTATCCATAGGCACACACCATCCTAGGCATGCACCCCCTCCTTTCCAATTTCTAGGGAGGGGACAAGTCCCTATCTGCTCTCCAATAAGTGCATGACATATGGGCAGATGTCCAAGGGTCAAAGGTCAATATTTAACCAAAGTCATTGGACAAGAATTAGTAGGTGACGAAAAATGGCAGGTTTTATCTAAAATTTATCTCATAAATTAAGACAACCATTTTCTAACTTGGACAAGCTCCAGTTAGACTAGTAAAGGTACCTGAGTGAGCACAAACTCATTTGGCTCAATCGAGATAACTTTTAATGATAGAAAAAGGAGAATGTTAGGCTCAATCGTGTTCTAGCATGATTTCCTTGAACCTAATTGAATCTAATTCAAATCAATTGAACTGAGTTAGTTCAATTGATGATATCTAGATCCATACCCTTATTTATGTGATCCAGTTAGGTTTAGTTCTGTATGGTAATGGGATATGTCGTGATCTCCATCATCAACATCATCGAAACTCCTTTCGATGGATCAGAACTCTTCTGATTCAGACAATTAGAATGATCGATCATCTAAATCATTCTAATTGCTCCCAAAATCCACCAGTGACACCTAGCAGTATATGGTGGCAACCCATCAAAACTGAAAATGAACCTCTTGGTGCAGCTACTTGTGTGATTAAGTTCTTCTATCTTGAGCCCCGATCAGATTAGGGTTAAGGTGAACTCGTCAAACCCTAATTTCTATCATATGATTTAATCATTCGATTCAAGTCCGATGTGAAAACCTTAATAGAAACTCTTTCTATTATTTCACTCTGCCATGGCCATGGGCTTATGGACTTGATTCTCATGATCATCATAGGGCTGCTCCTCATCCACCGAGGTAGATAGATTCCATCTTGGTGCAATCCAATTCCTACAATGAACATGCTATAGCCAACATACACCTCAGGATTCTGAATGGCTAGGAGACCGAGTCATGGTGTAGTCAAACTATAACACCCTCAAGGTGAACTGCCGATGCACCTCAGGTCAAAGAACCAGACACACCACTGCAGCATCGAGTCAGTCATTGACGAGAAGGTAGACTTCCTTAATGACTACTCGAGGTGGTCACGCTCAGTGCCCTCATTCTCTAACGAGTACCTGTACTCTCGCTCTGGTGTCTCCACACCGTAGACTCAAGACTCATCTACTAAAGAAAGCGATTGTACACCAACCTTTCGGATCAATCACCATCCTCGTGATGATCCTATGGTCGGAGCATTTTATGAGTTAATAATGATTATTCATGTCTTAAATTTTCAACTCTTGAAAATATGAATTATCATTACCATTAACTCAAAGGATGTATCACAGACACTAAATACACATATGTGATAGAAAATAATCCCATTTTATTGATTTATAGTCAAAATTATAATTTTGCCCCTAGAAGTGTATTACAAGTGTCAGCCAATTCTGGCTTCTAGGGCACATATATCTAACAATCTCCCACTTGTCCTAAAGCCAATTGGCTACAAGTCTAAGTCCCATCTTCTCAAGGTGGGCTTCGATCTTCTGCTGGCCCAACGGCTTTGTAAGTGGGTCTGCCACATTATCTGTGGAGTTGACTCTCTTGACCTCGACGTAACCCTTCTCGAGGTAATCGCGGATGAGGTGGTATCGCCGCTCAATGTGCTTGGATTTTTGGTGAGACCTCGGCTCCTTAGCAAGGGCTATGGCGCCATTGTTGTCGCAGTATAGAGGAATGGCATCTGATGGCATTACTCCGAATTTCTGCAGCAAACTTCTTATACCAGAATGCTTCCTTCGCAGCCTCTGATGCAGCGATATATTCTGCTTCCATGGTGGAATCTGCTATCACTGTTTGCTTGGAACTCTTCCAGCTGACAGCACCACCATTGCACACAAACAGACTCCCAGATGTCGACTTTCGATCATCTACATCGGACATGAAATCCGAGTCTGTGTATCCCTGGACTTGGAGTTCTCCATTACCAAAGACCAACATCATATCCTTAGTTCTTCTTAAGTACTTAAGGATACATTTCACAGAAGTCCAGTGTTCTTCATCCTGGATTTGACTGATATCTGCTTGTGACACTCACAGCATGGGCTATATCAGGTCGTGTACATAGCATGGCATACATGAGGCTCCCTATTGCAGAAGCATAAGGGATCTTGCTCATGCATTCTATTTCCTCAGGTGTGCTAGGGCACATCTTCTTGGAAAGATGAATACCATGTCTGAAGGGTATTAATCCCCTCTTAGAGTTTTCCATACTAAACCTCTTTAGTACTTCCTCTATGTACATCTTCTGTGAAAGTCCTAGCATCCTATTCGGTCTATCCCTATAGACCTTAATTCCTAGAATAAAGGATGCTTCACCTAGGTCTTTCATGGAGAATTCTTTAGGACAACCACATTTTGACTGTGGTCAACATGGGAATATCATTTTCCAATAAGGAGGATGTCATCCACGTACAATACGAGAAAGACAACAGCGCTCCCACTGACCTTTTTGAAGACACATGGTTCCTCCTTCATTTTTGATGAAACCAAACATTTTGATCACATCATTGAAACGAGTGTTCCAGCTCCGAGATGCTTGCTTAAGTCCATATATGGACCTTTGCAGCTTGCAAACCTTGTGATCAGTCATCACTGGATGTGAAACCTAGCGGCTGTTTCCATATAGATATCTTCCTCAAGATATCCATTTAAGAATGCCATTTTCACGTCCATTTGCCATATTTCATAATCGAAATAGGCTGCAACAGCAAGCAATGTGCGGATGGATTTTAGCATAGCTACTGGCGAAAAGGTATCCTGATAGTCAATGCCTTCGCATTGACTATAACCTTTTGCCACTAATCTAGCCTTGAATGTCTCCACATTTCCATCTGCACCAATCTTTCTCTTGATAGATCCATTTACACCCAATAGGTACTATACCTTCTGGTGGATCTACCAAGGTCCAGACTTGGTTTGAGTGCATCGAGTCAATTTCTGACTTCATTGCCTCTAACCATTTCTCGGAGTCGATATCTGATATCGCCTCATTATAGGTTTTGGGATCATCACCATGAACCCCATTACCTATGAGAAATATTTCCTCTATATCCTCTGAAATAGTACCTAAGTACCTCTTCAGAAGGATGGAAAATTTTTTTCGATCTACGAGGTGGAGGAGGTAGTGACTGGATTGGCTTAACCTGATTTGGTTCCATTTGGTCCTTAGCTCATTGCTCTTATGAGACTTTCTCATCGAGCTTGATCTGCTTTCCAATGCCGCTATCTTGAATAAACTATTTTTCAAGAAAGATGGCATGTCGACTCACAATCACATTGTGATCTTCTGGAATATAGAAATAATATCCTAATGACTCTTTAGGATATCCTATGAATCGAGCTCTAAAGGACCTAAAGTCTAACTTGTCCGCTTGTTGTCTTTTGACATGAGCTGGACAACTCCAAATTCTGAGATGACTCAGACTTGGTTTCTTACTATGCCATATCTCATACGGTGTGGTAGGGATGGTTTTAGAAAGAACCCTATTCAGTAAGTATATAGCAGTTAACAAACAGTATCCCTAAAAAAAATCAGGGAGGTCTGTGAAGCTCATCATGGATCGGACCATATCTAATAGTGTTCGGTTCCTCCGTTCTAAAACCCCATTGAGTTGAGGTGTTCCTAGTGGAGTCCATTGAGAGATTATGCCATTTTTCTTGAGATAGTCCAAAAATTTTCAACTAAGGTATTCACCTTCTCGATCTGATCGAAGAATCTTAATGGATTTTCCAGTTTGCTTTTCAACTTCATGTCTGAATTCTTTGAACTTTTTAAATATTTCAGACTAGTGTCTCATAAGATACACATACCCATACCTAGATAAATCATGAATAAAGGTTATGAAGTAGACTAAGTTGCATTTAGCCGGCACATCAAATGGGCTAGACACATCTGTATGTACTAGGGCAAGAAGATCCATGGTCCTTTTCCCATGTCCTACAAAAGGGAGCTTAGTTATTTTGCCATGAAGACAAGATTTACAAATTGGATATGACTCGAAAGTCAACGGACTCAATAGTCTAATTTTCTCCAATTTGTTAACCCTATCTTCTGCTATATGACCTAATCTTAGGTGCCATAGATACCTATTATTTGGACTATCCCTAGCTCATTTTGATTTTATGGCATTCATATTTTCCTCGAAATTAAAAATAGATACATCAACATGTAACTGATAAAGACCATTAATAAGGAAACCATTTGCAATTTTATTTCTTTCATAAAGAATATTATAATAGTCCTTAGGAAAACTAATTACAAAGCCTTCTAATGTAAGGCAAGAAACAAAAATCAAATTCCTGCTTGCTGCAGGCACATAATAACAGTCTTTTAGTACTAAGTCTAAATTAGATGGTAGTCGAAGAGGATATGTTCCCACGGCCATGACAGCAACTCTTGCTCCATTTTTGACATACGGGATCATCTCACCATCCCTCAGCCTCCTGCTATCCTCAAGACCCTGCATAGAAGTGTACAAGTGAGCACTATAATTAGAGTCAAGCATCCAACTGGATGCAGAAAAAATAGTAAGATTAGACTCAATAA